>VZTH01011906.1:64988-116017 GCA_013397815.1 Aleadryas rufinucha | reverse complement strand
CCCCCCCCCCCCCCCTTTTTAAGCATAAATCAAACAACAGATGCAGGAGAAGCTTACACAACATGCAGCCAGCTGAACACCAAAGCAAATCAGTAACTTGTATGATTATCAAGAGAAAAATATCATATTGACTTCATGGGTAATTAAGCTCAAGAGTCCTTGACTCTGACATAGGATTTCTTCTTAAAGGCTTAATAAAATACATAATAGTCCAATAGTGTATTTGGATCATGTAACTTATCCTGACAGCAATCTGAACCACCTTTCAAGAGAAACTACTCTTGTTTTGAAGGCAAGCATGGCAAAATACTGAAGGTGTGGAAATATGAAACATACACATGCAAGCATGAACAAACACAAAGGAATGAACATGGACGCACAGCCTTTTCCATATTTCAGGCAGTAAGATTACTGTGAGCTACTCCAGGAGCAAGAGCTTTGTAGGTGCCAACATGTGATTAACACGCACACATCCCACCATACTTCAAAATTCCCCATGCCCAGTACTGAGACAAGCAGCTTTTTAAACTGGAGCAGAGTTTATGCAGACCAGATGCAACCATAAAAATACAAACCACTTGAACCTTAATAAAATACACAGTAATGGAAATGTTGTAAAACAGATACTAAACCCATAAAATATTAACAAGCTTAATCAAAATGAACCAGGGTCAAAACCACTAAGTCCAGTCATCATTTACAGAAAGACAACAAACACCAGATGTATTCTGATTTGGGGCAAGAGGAGGAGAAAAAACCTCCAAACCTATTTTCAGCATTGTAGCAATCTACAAGACAAAATACACAGAGCATTTAATATTTCACTGACTTGAAAAGTTACAGGTCTGTTACTAAAACTCACTTGGTCACAATTCATACTCTATTCTGTAAAAGAGACATCTGGTATGTGTTAATAATGCACAAAATGAGGGCAGTTGGCATTTCTCTCCCCTCGATCCCTTCTTTAATGCTATTTTCTGAAGAACTTTGCAAAACTCTTCTGAACAAGTAACTCCACTTTAATGCAAATCTATAAAATCCTATATATTTTTTTTAAGACACAGGTCCTTATAATTTAGTATTTCTTACATGTACATGAGGTTATGTTTTTGTACATGAGGTAACATCTAGGTGAAAAAAGTCTGAAAATGAAGTAACATATTTTTGTGTATATATATATTAAACATATATATATATAAAAGACATATATAACTATATAAATGTGACAAACCAAGAAAATGCCTCTGATATTCCTCCTGAAAATGATCTGCCACATCTAAACATTTCGCCTTAGCATTTTCTTTTTTGCAGGAATGCAGTTCCCTGTTTACCAAACTTTCTGAACCACTTCATTTCCTTCAAGGCAAGCACTACATTCCTTACTCTGGTTCGATATTGATATGATGCTGCAATTGCAAATACCATGGTTTTATAAAATACAGTTTATTAACCATTATGCTACAGGGCAATTGTAGTAATCAACTCTATACTGATTTTGAAAACAGCAGAAAGATATTTTTCCAATTATAGAATATCAAGTTTAAGATTCACTTCTCTGAGCTGATTACTGTGCTTGCACAGATCCAGGCAAGTTAGAAGACCTTCATGCATGTTGGATCAAAACCTCTCATTCTTTGAAATCCAAACATTTAAAAAGCCAAAAAATTTATAAAGCAAACTTGAAAACATTGGTTGCCAATTCCTTTGTTTCTGTTTTGGTTTTTTTAATAAGTCTTTGCAAGCATTTTCCTGGGTGGAGAGCACTTGATTTTTTTTTTTCCCTTTTACAATAAAAGTGAAGATCTGCAGCTCAGTAACTGTAGCTTCAGGAAAAACACCAAATATCATGAGGCAGACATGAAAATCACAAAGAACTGGCAAGAATTTCCTAGTGCGGGATTGAAGTGTGAGACTGCCAAAGGAACTGAATTACCTAGCAGCCAAGTGGCTCATGGAGTTTTCTAAAAGAGAATTGCATTCCAGATCATTACATAAAATGAATGATTTGGAGAGGTTTTGGCTACTCGGGCAGGGGGGAGAAAAAAATTAAGGATTGATAGTGTGAAGCACTGCCATGGATTTTCCTGGGAGACTGTGGGATCTCACTCATTAGAAGTTTTTATGAATAGGTTAGACAGGCATCTGTTGGGAATGAAGTAAGTATGGTTTATCCTCTCTCCAGGCAAAGGAGTGGCCAACATAACATCTGGGGGGCTCTTTGAATCCTACTTTCTGTGATGCTATACTCTGCAAAACGAGAATGGAAAAACACTTTTCAAACAGCATTCAAGTCTTGCTGCAGTGCTTTGAAAAGGAGAGCAGGGCACTGAAAGCCTGGAAGGTTCAAGCTGGATGTTCTTTACTTGATACTACTATTCTCTAGCTCAGTGAACATTATTTCATGCATTGCTTGAGAAATCTCCAAATACGACCACTGCTGACAGATTTTAAATTTTCCTACTCTGAACTCCCTGGAAGCAAGAGTCTTTTTTTTTTTTTTTTCTTTTTCCCTGGAAAGGAAATTCCTTTATTCTCTTTAAGGATACACAGAGGCAAGCACATATTTAAAAATAGTGTATCAACCCTGCCCTGATCTGTGCCCCACCAGATATCACCCTGTAAATCACATCAAACAAATTTGTTACAGTCAGGTAATACTCCTCACGAACACTGATCTTTCATGATTGCTCTAAGTAATTACATCTTGAACTGAGTAGATATACACTGTCACTTGATATTTAAGGTATCAATCCTAATTTTATTTATGTGCACCCACATGTGTGTATGTATGGGAAAATCCTCTCTGGGGAGAAAGAGAAATTATATCAAATGTGCCTAACATTGTAGCAAAGTGAGGTAATCCATCCAGGAGAGGCATTTCCTCCCTGGAACTGATGGAGCTGTAGTCATTTACATGAGGGCTGACCCTGACCTTGATTCTGACCTATCTTTCTGGAAATTGTTACTTTAAGCTTGGTTACCCCCTGTTTAGTGAGAACAAAACCCAAGCTCAAGTGCAGACTCTGAAGTGGGGTGGCACAGCTCAGGCTCATATGGCCCAGAGCAGAGTGGAGAGCAGGCTGCCAGGGCTTTCTCCAAGGCCATTGCCAAATTCCAGCGGTATTTTAGAGGCCTTGAAGCAGCCAAAGCTGAACCCGTTGTGAAACACTGAATGTGAAAACAAAAGGGCCAAACTTCTCCCAGAATCCAGTCCTGAGAAGCAGCTCAGAGCCTGACTGAATGGATATATGGCTATACAAAGCATCCAAAGGCTCCCATCTTGCCAGGTGCAGCTGCAGGGGAACAGAGGCATAAGAACTGCTCTCCCTTCTCCCATGGGCACAGCAGGCTGGTCAAGAGCCACATCATCCCTTGGACTGGCCACAGCCCGGCCTCACAGTCCTCAGTCAGAAACGGCCACAGCCCCTGCCACCATGGCACCCAGGGGCAGCACTGCTGGGAGTTACCTCCAGACTGGACACGCGGCACTCTGGAGCAAAAGCAATATCCAAACAAGTTACAATCTATTACCATGAGATTTCTTCTTTGAGATTTTAAATCTGATTTAAACTTGCAGTAGAGAGCATTTATACTGCACATGTCTCATATGGTTTCCTTTGTTTCCTTAAGTAACTACATAGTCAAGCACTAGGAGACATGTCCTGAGCTGCAGAAAACTGAGAAATGGCACCACACACCAGTGAACCACCAGCCATCAGCATTTTCTAAACTTCTCTCTGTGTTTCAACAATATTCTCTGCACACCTGAATTCAAGAACATCTTCAGGCAATCTGCAGATGTTGTTTAAAAAGGAAAAAAAGTTTTCTTTTTAACATTTCACTGCATTGTGAATGTTGCTAAATTCTTGTACTAAAGAAAGGGAAAAAACCCTCCCAGTTCACCTTCTGTACACCACTAATTAATTTCTGTATTTTTTATTATATCTGTCCTTATTTATGTCCTACCTCATATAACTAATTTCTTTCATTCCTATATATCTTCATTTAGGAGCTGCTCTGCACTTTCAATTAATTATTATGTTAAAAATGAAAGTGTTCTTTTTCTAGGTAACTTTTCTGACAAAGTATCTACTATGACAGAGTATATCACATATGACTCAAATTAAGGACAGAAAAACATAAGAGTATTTCTTAAATCCTTATGAAAAAAAGGATTAAATCTTTATGAAAAAAGAAAGGTTCCTTTTCTTATTTCCACCCCAGCCCCAACTCTCTATTGCTGTCTTCCGTTGCAGAGTTTGGGATCAATCTCAACATTTCTCAAGTCCTATTGCACCTGCCTCCCCTCTCTCAAAGCTCTCCAGTTGGGAACCTGCTTGGAGGACTCTTAGACTGCATTTTTTCACAGGCACTTTTAAACTTATTTCCCAGGCTTTGCCAACAAATTGGTTTAACAAAATGATTTGTCATCTCGTATTTCAAAGGCAGAGCCTGTCACACAGGAACCCATCCTATTTTTCATGTTCATCATCTGCACTAAAGATGTCAAACACAAATAGTTTTCAAATCTGCAAACCTTTTGGAATTAGTTTTCTACCTGGGTGCATTAGAAGACAATAGGCAACTTGGTAATCTTTTTCCTTTTTTATTAGGAATTTCATTTGGACTTGCAAACTAAAAGTCTTTGTATTTCTTTCAACTATAGGGCTGCTGCTGGAAAACTTTGAAAAAATTCACTCCTACATGGAAGTTTAAAATCAGCTTTTAAGAATCCAGAATATGATTTTTTATTAATGGTAATAACCAAACTACTCATGTGCAGAAGTATGTTCTAAAATGCAGATGTGGGCACGTAAATCTGTAAGAGAGTGTGCACCACACCTTTCTTGCAACTTACAAAACAGCTGCTGTAATTAAAATAATGACTAATTCTTACATAAAGTTATCTTAACCTCTACTGGTTCTTTCTGTATATAAAAGGCGGCCAGTGACCCAACAACCACCTTCAAATGGTTTGATTAAATGTACAAAATTTAAATGAAACATCATCAAAATAACTTTTTTCTTTGAAAAAAGACCCCATGACTAGGGAAGAAAAAGAATTTATTTCCTATAGTTAAAACACAACTGCTTTTCAGCTGTGCTGTCTATTAAAAATATTCTATTTCCAGACACATATTAATTATATTAGAATTATTCTGAGGCAAATACAATCTTCAAAACAGTACTTCTAGATCTATAACAGAATAACAAGAAGAATTTAGTTTCATTTCTCCTTAAAATAATCCTTTAATTTCATATAGTCAATATAAAAATCCAGTCTAAATATATTTCCTTTATAAAGTCAATGCTCCCATATGAGCCTCAGACAGGGACACATTTATAAATCCTTCAGGACCTCTTTTTACAACACTTTTACTTTTTGTTCATGTAGGTGACATTACCCATTTAGCTTCGTTTTAAGCACTCTTTCTTTCATACAGGCTTGTGAGTTGCTGGGCAAAAGTTCCTTCTGGTTCTGAAAGACAGTCAGCTGAAAAGCAGATATTCCTCACAGTTTCCCCCCTGCCAAGAGTCATTAAACACACATAACCTGTGTCTCTGGACAGTGAAACAGGAATGTGATGGAAAGCACTGGCCATAGTCAGTGTCACGGCAACAGTAAGAGCACAAGGAAATCCCAAAGACTGTCTATACAACCATCACAGTACAAACCCACTTCTATCCACAGCTGGTTTAAGAGCAATCGTTAGATTTGTAATTTTTTCCACCTCAACTCATGCAAAAATGGTGGCTTATAAGACAGTAAGAAGTACTGACCATTTAAAACACACAATGCAACATACAGCATGCTCCTTCCATAAGCTTTCCTGAACCCTGATGCCACCACTTGCTCTATGGATTACACTCTGAACAAGTTGAAGGGGTGCTTTGGCAGGAGCAGAGCTGCTAGTGCAGACACCAGAAAGTCAGCACAACAGGCTCCCTTAACCAGGAGCAAAAGAGATTGAGATAGGAAGGATCCTCTTGTTTCTGGCCCCTTTTATAGTGCTGCTGAGACACTTCCTGGTCTTGTCTTCCTGGGATAATTGCAAAGTAAGGAATGATTATCATTGCTGTTCTACAAATTAAAGAGCGGCTATGGGGCTATATTTTAAAGGTACTTGGGTGCTTAAGGATGCAGATAGGCACCTATTGGTATTTTAGCTCTCAACCTAATTAGCAACTTTATTTGCAAATTCTAGCCTTGGGCATCAGTGTTTGATAGCTGTGCTATCTATTGAATCACCAGGAATATCATTACAGCTGTCCTTCTGAGTTTCATGTTTAGTGCTTATGTGTAACTTTAGTTAAATGGGAGAAGAGGAGAATAGTCCAAAACTGAGGGGAATAGACTTAAAGTGAACATGTACGAACAATTTGCACCAAAATACATAACAAGCATTGGAGTTATGGCAAGACAGGATATTAAATACCATAATTCAGATAGTTTAGTTGCCTGGCCTTATATCTTTCAACCACATACTACTTCTGTTACATTATAGTTTCTCATTTCATACTGAACTTCTAGTTCATAATGCTCCAGCCTAGGACAAGCAAATATCTACATTCATTTCACTCTCAGTTTAGTATTCATTTAATCTTTTTATATCGTGTCTTTATCTGAAGTTAAAAATAAATGGTTAACTGCATTAGGCTGCATACCACAAACAGTATGTTTATACAGCTACAAAATTCCCTGTTAAAAAATTGGGTGCTATTTAGAATTAAATGGGTTAGAAACATTTGCAAAACAGCTCCCAGTGCCAGTATGGAGAGATTGTCAACGTGGAAAGGAATTCTCAAATAGGTACCTTAAATGAAGCTAGAAACATTAATATTTCAAACTTCCCAAATCAAAATGAAATATTATAAGGCTAACACTTATTCTTCTATTTTTACAGGACAGTGCACATTCACAATTATGTCACTTCAAGAATAAAAAAAACAGATAGCAAGTGTTTCCCACCTTGGTTTGCTTCACAGCTTCTATAGAATTGTTCAGTGTAAGTCAAACAAGGATCGCTTGGACTAAATGATAGTTGAGCCTCCTTTGCGACAGAAGTATTAACTAACTCTAATTCTGCTACACCAGGTGCCATAACATGAAATCCACTGGCCTCAGTGCGCAGTCCTCCTTGGTGCCACATGCTTGCTAGAGCTGGCAGCATTCTCCCTTCTGCTGGGCAAGCTCAGAGCACAGGTCTCTGCACTTCAAACTCTGATCCCTGTGGAGGTAAGGAGACATCATGCTGGATTTCATTAATCACAGACTACCCACTGAAATGCACAATAAAATGCTATGCTACCATTCAGAATTGAACAAAAGCTAATACTGACTTTAATACTGACTGTAAGGATTTAACAATGCCTATTAATAATGAATAAGGATTTTTCAGTCCAGTTTAAATTTATATTAACCAGTTGCTGGTCAATCAATTTCAAGAGCCATTTAAAATAGGCAGGTGTCTGTCTTCTTTCGAACTTCACAATCACAATCTAATAAATTAAAATAATGCTGGTAAGAAAGGAAAGCAATGTTCTCACAGAGGACAGCCATTGCAAGTGTTTGTTGTCACACTATAATACTCGGGCTTTATTTGATGTGCATGTTTGAATAAGCAAACAACATCATAGAGAGATACTAAGACAACTTTTTCTTTCTGTGCCTTTTAAGTCTTATGGACATTTAGCTTTTAAAAACAGTTCTGTTATCCAAAAGTTAAGCTCCATGACTATTCCACCTAAGCCCTGGTAAAAGGCATAGACAAGACATAAAGCTAGTGTTATCCTGGGGAAGACTTCATTACTTCCCGTGACAAGACTACTTTTCTTACTTTTGCAGAACTTCGCAGCCTGGTAACACTGAGCCAGTGCCTCTGATTTATCCAGCTCTTTCCTCTGCAGCTTACTACTTGTTCAGCCTTACAAACAGATTAATTGCTACCCCCTGCAGGGCCACCTGGGCCAATTCTTGGACTGGGCCTTAGGACATGTTAAAGGATTAGCCTAATTGCCAAGACCTTTCAGGTGACCTTCGAGCCTGACGCTTTTACCTGGAGTTACTTATGTCCATTCTTAGAGTTCTCATCACACACAACTATCAGAACCTCCTTCAAGCCACATCTCAGCAACCCAATACCTGTCTCTTCAAGAACATCACAGTACAGGCAAGACATCCAGTCCTCATATTTACTGGACCACTTACGCTACCAGAGGAAAATACCACCTACAAGGGACATCTCTAAGATACTAGAGAAAATACCAAGGCAAATGCCCCTAGGGACACTCCCTCTTGCTATGAGAAGAGGGCTTATTGAAGTATATAGTCACTGCACGGACACTCTCTCTCCTGTGTACATGTACACATACACATACAATCTCCTTTTCCTTAGGGAAGCAACTACCAGGGCCTTCTTGCCTCAAAACTGCTGCCTGCACCCAGCACTGCCATGTGACACAAATCTGCTCGCATGCCACCTATATCTGAGCTCAGAGCAAGACAAAAAGCAGCTCCATGTATTGTATGAGCCACCTTTACATGTATTTATCTGATCATATTTTATTTCTAGCAGGTATAAAATCCAGCTGTGCTTGTTACCTGCTTGGTATGTCTCTTTTCCCATCACCTGCTAATCAGCAGGGCTCAGTTGAGTTGGCACCTCTATTTTTTGAACAGGCAACAAAGAGTCCTGACCAAAGTCAGTCTGTACGCAGACAGTGCTCCCTTTGACTGGAGTCACTCCAGAAAGAGCAGGATATTCTTTGTAAGATCAAGTGAAGTGACAGACAGAAGTCTTTCTGGCTCTAAGGCAGCAGAGCACTCAAATACAGAGCATCTTGATTTGAACTGACAGTGCTGACACAGCAAAAAAAAAAAATTAAAATTTTCTTTAACAGGAGCAACCAGAATGTGGCAGAGAATCATGTGTAAAAAATAAAACACAGGCCAGACTAAGTCTATGCAACCTCTCAGAGCTGTCAGATTTTTTCTTTCTGCTTCATTATTTACAACATCACGAACTGTGAAGCACACATCACAACAACAAAGTTTGACGTTAAATAACTTTTCCAGTTCCCCTTATCTCCCCTTGTGCTGAAAAGGCCATGTCTATCTGTCACACAGCACTTTTCCTTCCCACAGGATCTCCAGAAACCAGCCTGAACATATGTTTTAGAGCAGGAGAGCAGTGGCCAGGCAGCCAGTGCCCAGACGTGCTCACAATACTCTGGTGAGACAGTTCTGCTACAGCTTCCAGAGCGCAGGGGAAGGACTTTCCTGGACTGTTGGATCTGGAGAACTTCCTCCTGTATTTGCCTTTTGTCATTAAGTTTCTGTGTGCAACCACCTAAAGTTATTTCATGATTGGCCAAGGCAGAGACTTCATACAGAGTCTTAGGCAGGTGTTGAATGGCCACAGAGACCTTGGAATACTGCATATTAGGAGCAGGGCAAGGAGGGAAGTCCTTTTGCTTATGGAGTTTTTGAGAACAGCAAAGATATCTTAAACTCAGTAAGCTTTTAATTTCTCATAGAAATGAAAATGCATTGCATTTGTTGACAAAAGTTACCAACTTGCTATGAAATACAAAAACCACCTTTGCTCCTAAAATCAGCTGATGATGACAGAGGTGTGTGCTTCATTTGTTCACAACACATTGTTCATTGTTGAATATTACATTTTTCTGGAGACTGCAGCTGGCAGTGATAAAAATGACTCTGCTTTGCACCCAAGTACTGCAATTTGGGTCAGATGGATACCTCTGGGGAAGGGTGCAAGGTACAGGAATCTCTCCTTTTCTGAGTCACACAGACTGTTCAATGGATGAAAGGCCGCAGAGTGCAGGTGAAACAGGAGGGAGAATGACAAACACAGCATGTAGACAGCCCACAGAATAAAAAGAAACAGGAATATCCAGGCCCCAAGTGTGAGAGAAGGTCTCACTTTTCTCTGAGGACCCTACATGGCCATGTCAAAATCATAACAACCCAAAAAGCCATTGGAAGTTGCTGAATGGAGAACAATCTGAGGCAGGAGACTTGTCTTTCACTGATGCTCTAAAGGAAGTGGAGATATGTCTCCAAGCCATTTATTTTTATCCAGTCTCAACCAGGAGAACTCAGCAGTTCTGTGGCTTTGTATGAAAACAACTTATGGCTTAGGTTGTCCCCAAATGATACCGAATTTGGGATCCAGTTTGCATCATTGTGAGCACATTTTAAAAGAAAGATGCAGGAAGATATACTTCACAGCTCTGGCTGGCACAAGTTTTCCTTGACAACTCCTTAAAGAAAAATGGCAGCCAGTGCCCGGGTCTCACTGTCATAGACATTTCTGAGACAGTGATTGATTGTTCTTGGTCTTAGACTCAGCAAAATGTTCATTTAAGATAATTACAGCTAAACATGAAAACAAGTGTAATTCTGCCAGCCTGGATTGTCCCATACAGAGGGCAGCAGGGTGGGATGGGAAAAAATATTTAGTCATAGCATTCTGATCTGAGCATTGACAGCAAAGATGGGAAATGAAACACCAAAATGGAGACCTAGCATTCTAATGCCACAATTCCAGAGACAGATGAAAAGCTTCAAGGTTGTGAACAAGCTCCATGTTGTTCTCATTTCACATTCTGGCTCTCCAGTGGCTGAACTGAGCATTAAACCAAGTGAACAACCTTGTGAGACTGACTCTCAGATATGGCAGCTGGTGACAGACAGCACTGCATGAGTACAGCCAGGATATTGCTACCAGACGCAGACAGGATGGCACGCATGGCAGGCCCATCCTGAACTTCCTTTTTCTTTGGGGTGCGTGGCAGATTTGGAGATGCTCGGTAGCTATTTAAGAATACCATGCACTAATTCAGTCATCAGAGTGTTTTTTTCTACAGCCATGGTGGTTTCATTCAGTCACAGTCTGTCTGGACAAGTAGGCAGGAAGGAAGAGCTTGGCAAAATATGTGACACTTCTTCAAGAGTTAAAAGTCAGTGCCAAAAAGAGGTAGTTCTGGTTCCTTTTCCAGCAACCTATAAAACCAGCTCTGACCTGGACAGACAAAGCACACAAATATTACAGGATGTTAAGAATGAAGATGAGCTCTAACAAAAAGAGCCTCATGCTCTTAAAACTGTGCTTTATTTACTAATAGGAGAAATTAATTATTAAGTAATATTATTTATGCAAATTTTGTATTATGTAATTCCCTCCTTCCCCTGCTGCTGTACAAGATATTTCATGTCAAACACGCCTTCTTCAAACACAGTACACCATATAGTGCAGACTCCTCAAATGAAGAACTGTGAGTAACTAATGGCAGTCAGAAAGATCAGATAGCAGATCTGATGAACAGAATTGAAATTCTACTTTGAGGTATAAAACAGTCACACCTTCTCCACTGAGACTAAGACTCATGCAATTGGCTTTCAGCCAGCTCTTCCCTGCAATTAAATGCAGATAACATGTGACTACTACATCATGCACCCTTAGCATTCCCTAAAACCACGTGTGAAACACAGATGGTTAGGAACAGGAAGAGAGCCTGCAGCTTCTACTGTGATGGCATCAACCTGGGCCCAGCACTCAGAACAATCCTACTGAAAAAACCCAGACCCTAGGTGCAGATTAGCACTGTGGTTCCTTCCCATCACTTTTCCAGAGTTCACCTTTCTCTCAGTTGGTGGGAGTGTTAATGTAAGGTAAAAATTCATCAGAGCATGAAATAGCAGAGTTATGAAAGCTAATGAACGTAATAAGTTCCCTTCACTGAAGACAGCATCGTTACAGGTATTCACTCTGAGGTAGCAGTAACCTCATTTCGTCTTTTGAAAATTCCCACTGTATTTAATTTCTTTGCTCACTGTGAACTTTATACTAATGTACTCACAAGAGGCACACAGTCCACAGGATCTAGGTGCAATTTCTTCTTTTAGAGAAATTACAACAAAAATGGAAGCAGTCAGTCTCTTCCTATGATAAGCACTATTTGACAAGGACTCTTCTCCTCAGACCTCATGAACCTGTAAAGCTGTATGAAGCCCTGCTGAACTTTTCTTCTCCTTACTTTCCTAGGTTCATCAAAATGCAGTTCTTGGAAGCTTCTTTTTAAAGCCCCAGATAAAAAACTTACTTTAACCAAATCCTCAAAAATGCTAATGGAAGTCATTCAGTTAGTGCAGAACAAAGTTAAAAAGCAGGCAGAAATGGACATAAACCATCATTAACTGGCTACAATAAGACATTTCTTCTACAGCGACAGGAGGCACTGCTAGGAAGGCGCACTGTGTCTGGAGGTAAATCACACACAAAGTTATATCAAAGGTTACAGCCAAATACAGGTGGCAAATAATGCAATTAGCTGGAACTCCCCAAGCACCCGGCACAATGCTTTCAGAACAGCACAAAGTAAGTGACCTAAAAATAAGAACTCTTGGCTAAAATATGTGGTCATTCAAAAGACTACACTTCTGAAGGGTAAAGGAACCAATGCTGGTGTCACTTATCTCCTTTATGCTTAGGTTGAGGCAGGCCCTTTAGGAAGTTCTGACATTATACGGCAAGACAGGAATAAAGAACATACCCTTTGGTTTTGCCATCTACTATTTTAATGCAGGTATAGTCTTAATGACAAGAATATGCATCCTATTATATGTGACTTCACTCTGAGTCTGCCATTTCATTCACATTAAATTTATAAATGTATGCTACAGCAGATTCTAATGGATCTTCTGGCATTACATGTAGCTCCTTAGATTTTCATTTTAAATCAGCTCCTGCTTTTTCAGGAGACAGGCTGGTATAAGGCTTACTGTCTGATATGCTTTGCAGGATGACAGCTGGGAAGATGTTATCACACATGTTGCCCTTTTTTACTGGTTGAGTATCAGAGCAATACATATTCTGAGAGGGGAGTCACAGATTTCTATTATTTATTATTCTATTATTTCTATTCTTTAACTAGGAAAATTCTTTTCTTGTATTCACTTAGGTCTCTGTCAGGATACAGTAGTTTGGTAACTGCTGAAATCTTTTCCACGTGTTTACCTAGCCCGTCAAGATAACAGTCCATGGCAACTTTTTCACAGGTGAGATAATAAGAAGTCAAAATATGAAGTCTGCAGCACCTGAGTGAACAAAGAACATAAAGGAGGCCTTTCTCACATTCCTTGTCCTCCAACAAAGAAGCTGCAGCTTTTGCACTTTGCTAACTCCCTCCACCAGCCCAAGACTCGCCACCACTGGCCGTGGGTGAGCACGAGGCTGTGGGTTTCAGCTGATGGACACAATGAATGGCTTGAAGACCATTTGAAATGGAAAAAAAAAATAGGGAGCTAATTTTGATAAAAGAATGAGTTTAAAGGTCTCCGGAGCAGGAAAAGAATGTAAGCAAAGAGACAGGAATGAGACAAGGAAATTATTACGAATGTTCTGAAAAAGAAAATACAGAGCTCCTCAGGAAGGGGAAGGTTATGGGAGAGTGAGGACAGGGGAGGAAGCAAGGGAAGGCACTGGCAAAAACCACTGGAAAAGATTTCTGAAAAAGCAAAGGAAAGGAAAAACGGTAAATTTACAGCTTTCCTTCTTAGATGAACATTCTATTCCTTCTACTATTAACTTTGTAATATTTTCTCATTGGCTGCAAAAGAATTCTTGAAGTTCTTTGAGCCTGCCACTATGTCAGAGTAGATAGGAGAGAGAATCCCTCAACAAGTGACAGGATCAACATCACAGCTAATTCCATCAACAGCTTCAAAAAGGCTTTACCATGTCTTTCTTTTGACTTGCTAAAAGCCAAACAAATGAAAACCAGCACCTGTCCTAAAAAGGCAGAACCTACAAACAGCAGCAGCCTAGTAAAGTGTATGTGGCTGAGGAAATGACCAGAGATTGAGAAAAACCAGATCATCTTCAATTTACCAGTTCACTGGTCTCTAGGTATCAACACTCCTGATATGTTTATTAAGCCAACAACCAGTCTTGCAATCCATTAGCTACATCTCTTCAAATTTTTTGTGTTGAAATGTGTAATGGTGTGTGGTTGGTACATTATTTGTTCTGCAGTCACAAGAGCTAATCCATTTCTGTGTTCTAGTTAGCTAGCCGGGGAATGTCTGTCTATGTTGGTCATCTAATGCTAAGCAACTGAGTTAATGACATTTAGAGGCACCACAAAAGACTTTTGTAACTCAAAAAAATCTGTTCCTCTAAGTACTTTAAAACAGCCAACCTCAATGCAAGCAATTGCATGAGACCAAAAGAAAACAGGGAAAGAGAATGCTAGCTGGAAATTTCAAACACCTTGTCATCGTCTCACAATTCTTGATGTTACTGTAACTCCTCCAGAAATACACCGTAAAAATCAGGCAAGTGTGAACATGTGTGTGGTGTATTTTAAACCCTTGTCAATATCCTGGTTACTGAGCTGGAATCCCAAACAGCCTGATTCCTGTGACCTCGGGGGTCACAGTGCTCCCTGAGTTACTAAATTCAGTAGGAACCTTTACTACCAACTTCATTATCCATGGGATCACTTATGCATCAAGACAACACTCATTCTGCTTTTGGAAACGGCTTTGGTCTTCTCCAGGGGTAAGAACAGCACGATATCCTTGCAATGGAGTCAGTCTATGACCACCTGACCACTTCCAGAAACCCTTCCTACCAGCCAGTGACTGACAGTGCAAATACCACACCACAGTATGGATGTAACTCCAAAATCAGTCATGGATGGCAGCACAGTCTGGAATACAAAAGGGATGTCTACACTTCAAGGCTGAATACATGCCACTGAGCTGGATATACAACCAATAGGAATTCCATCACCGCGGAAACCAGGCACTCTTGAAGCGTGAAACATGTCCAAACATTTACTTGATCTTATAACCATACATTTGTAGATTTCAAGTACAAGCAAAATCTGCATTTTGCATTACTGCTATTCTTTCAGCTGAGGAAAATGACTAAGGATAAACCAGGAAAAATATGAGAATACAGAGGAAAAAATAGGAGAGAATATTGGTTTTGGATTATACGATGTAAGTACAAGCACTTTTACTGAGATTTACATCTTATTAAAACAAACAAGTGGAAGCATAACTGAGAGCCTGAACCTAAAAATTATCAAAGTAGGATTCATTGTGTGGATCAGCCAAAAGCTGGGCACATAAATCCTCCTTTATACTTAGGCAACTATTCCAAGCAAGTCATTCCACCTCCTTCTGTAGCCAGACATTCCAAAGGCAACCTCATTCTGCCTATGGAGAGCACCTGCTTTAGGATGGCCCAGGGAGGCACCAAACTCTCAGAGGGCTAAAGCCACACAACAGGAGCCTGAGGCTTGCTATTGCTATGGCAGTTCATCATTCCCCTAATTTCCCTACATGACTGCAAGGCCACAGTGAAAGCCTACAGGCAGCTGGAGGCATCTGAGGTGGCCAGATTCCAAAATCTGGCTTGCTGATCACCAGACCCAGCCTTTCTTAAAAAATCTTATACTAAAACAGACAGAAAAGGTACTTTTATCAATATTGCTCTTTACAGAGCTCTAGGATTATGAAGCACTGACTTTTTTTTTTTTTTTTACAAAATGAGAGTGAAGTTTAATTTATTTATGTATGCTTTATTCTGGTTTAACATTAAAATATTTTATCTTCTTCATCTGGTTTAAAAATGAAGAACAAAAAGGTACAGGAGAGTCTGAAAAACAACCTCTGCACATATTCTGGAATGATAACCAAATTTGTTGGTTTGTTGTTCAGGCATATAATTTTAGAAAGGGATATTCATGGGAAAAAAATCAACTGGGAGAGGAACGTGACTATAAAAGTTCTGAGAAAAATGCAGTTTGTGAAAAAGATGTTTTATGTCTTCTTTACAAGAGAAATGAACCACGAGAAAGACACAAATTTTATATTACATTAAATTTTATAATACACTGCATGAGAAATAGTTTTGTTAAATGAGGCATTAAAAAAAAAGAAGAAAAAAGAGATAATACTTCAATGCCATTCTATCAAAAGCTGATGCATAATTAGAGAAAAGGCAAAACAAGACATGAATTTCATGGCAAAAGAAGAAAATAATGCAATGTAGACATGTGTGTGAATGTTAGCCAATTCATCCAGCTAGCTCAAATTTGTATCTGCTTGACTTTGCAGACCCCTTTTTCTCTACAAATAAAACAAGTGCTTGAGGCACCTTTCTTTCCTTTTTATCTCCTGTATCCATTGAATTGAATTGTAATAGATTACTTTAAAAAAAATTTAGATTCTCATCTAGATTTCTAAGTAATTAACTCTTTTCAAAGCCAAATTATAACATTACAGCAAGAATATTCTTCATATAAGCAGGTCTACATATCAGCTCTTGGATACGCCATTCAGTCCCAGGTTAGGGACAAGCTCTGGGTGACACTGCTCCAGGACTGCCACCTCCAGAAAGGGCTGGACACACCTTTCTGGCAGAAGTGATGGTGTCACACTGCCCCTGCTCTAAGGGGACAAGAGGTTCTGAGACAGCTGTGTGGGATATGGAACATACCTGCCATCACAGTGAAATCCGGGCACAGCTTCCCGGCATTTGCACGGCACTGACCAGTCCTAATTCAAGGCCTATGAAACACAAGCGAACAGCAAAAACTGCCATCAGCATCCACATCTGCAATGTTTGAACACAAAGAGGCCTTTTCCCTGTCATCCTACAATCACTTGCCCCTAAGGGCTCTTTGTCACAGTCTGTTCCATGGCAGGAAAGGCAGGAGCATGCAGACCTCACCTAGGCTTGTCCAGTGGAACAGGGAGATCTGGGAACAAGAATGAAGCCTACGTGTGACTGAAGCATCCTGCCAAACACTGTCTATGACCCTGGCACTGTATGTTGCCATGAATTTTGTATAGTACTTGATAAAGAATTTCTAGCCAATATACCCAGCTGTTATGGAAGGGAAAATAATCCCATACAAATAAGACAAGCAAAATATGCTTGGAAAGCAATAATAAATGTGGGGTTCTGTAACTATGACATTTGATGTTTTATGAATATTTAAACTAAAAATAACTTCTTGTTATGCATTATCAAGTGAGATTAAATATTTAAGGAGCAGTTGCTGCACAAAATCATAAGTCTCTCTAAAGATCAGAGCAAATTATACAAAGTTTAAGGTATTTTAAAATAAAGATATGTTGAAAGTAGTTATTTAAGAAAAGAAAA
Source organism: Aleadryas rufinucha (assembly GCA_013397815.1). Classification (NCBI taxonomy): domain Eukaryota; kingdom Metazoa; phylum Chordata; class Aves; order Passeriformes; genus Aleadryas; species Aleadryas rufinucha. The sequence goes on along the minus strand of VZTH01011906.1, from coordinate 98,810 downwards.
GCAGTCCTAAATATAAAAACTCAGAACTTGAAACAGCCTGGTATGTATTATAATATGTATTATAATTTAATCCTGACCTAGGAGATGAAAAGCTATTGCCACAAAATTTATCTGTGGTGACAAACCTTCAGATCCGAAGTTAGAGTTGTTCTCAGACAATGGAGTGAGAACGAAAGGCAACGTCTGGCGCCTGGACAATCTGCTCATGACAGCCACAGAACCAATTTGCTATAGACACCTTCCTTCCTCTGCTGCTGAACATACTGGTCACTGTTTAAATTGGGCCCCAAACTCCTAGAAATTTTAACAATATGCAACCAATATTTAAATAATATTAAATAAAAATAATGGAAGACTATTCAAATTAAATTTATGGGGTGAACACTTAAGATGGATGTATTTGCTCAAAGTTTTTGTATTTTTCTGAATTCAAGCTCTAAACCAAAATGTTTTGATTACAGAAGACACTTGAACTGGCAAAAAGCACTTAGGTCTCACCTGTGAAAAGTACTGTGAGCCCAAATAAAGATGTTACTTTATTTTCCAAGGGACAATGGACTTGTAGTCAATTTAGAGGTGAAAAATATATACTGAAGGAATATTTTTATATTTGGTAAAGCTATGTATCTTGTAAAATTAAATATCTAAATCCAATTCTTAAATATTGACCTTATATAAGAAGAACTTAACAGTTAATACTAAAATGATACTACATCTGAATTAAACCCTCTGTAAATATTTGTACTATTATAAGTCATTAAAAATACATGCCCTGTATTAACTTTGTACAAACCAGTGAAATATTTGCAGGATAATGAGTTCTTTTCAGTGTAAACCACTAAAATGCAGCAGACTAATTCCTCTGTTTTGGATACTATACCACACAGAACAGGAGTTGTGGAATACATTTTTACCCACCTGGAAGTCTCTAAGAGTCTCTCATTGCCACTTGCAGTCATTCTCCAGCACGAAGTTAATTAGGAAGTACTAGCTTACATTTCACTTCTTTTTAATTAAAGAAAATAAATGTTATTTCCTAGGCAGGTCAACACAAAAGAAAATCCTAAAGTTAATAGCTACTATAGTTTAACCTGTCAAGCAAAACCACTTTGTAACAGCAAAACCCCCCTTCTGATATCCATGTGATACAAATGAAGACATCTATATATCATGAATAAACCATGAGAATGCTGATGGAATTAGAATGGCTCCAGGGTATCACCAGAAATCCATTCTAGGTTGCTCGTGCTACACAAGTTGTATAAATCTGAATGAAAAACCTTGAGGGAGTTGGCAGCTCATATTCAGGTACAACATCTCATGTTTCAGTTTATATGCCCACCACCCCTTGTCCTGTCTGGGCACCACTGAAGAGACTCTGGTCCCATCCTCTCAAAACCCACCCTTCAGATACTTTTATACATTCATAAGATCCCCTCTCATTTGTCTCTTCTCCAGGATAAAAAGGCCCAGCTCATTTCTCTTATCTGCACTTTTACTAAAAAATAAAGTGTAAAGGAATTGTTGAAACAAATCATAGGAAAAATCCTGACCTATGCAAAGGGCTGTTGAAAGATACTCAATGCCACCTAAAACCCTTTTGCTAGAATACTCAAAAATCTCCTGAGGGTCTGTGAGAGAAGTGCCTACAGACTGCAAACCATTTGGAAGGAAAAGCGTGGACATTTCTCAAGAATAAACTGCACAAAGGCCCCTAAAGAAAGGGAAGGAAGTCCTCTTCGTGCATTTTGAGTTTCCACTTCTACAATAAAGACACACTACACCGTAAAAAAACACTACTGGTTCAACTTGCCACCATGAAAACTGCACTGGGTAGCTCTGATTATAACAGACAAAGGAAAAGTTACATTCTACTTGGTTTTGCTTGATGTAAAGAGAAGTCTTGCTCTGGCACTCAAAACAATCCATCACTATACTTCCACAAAAATGAGTTTCAAGAGTCCTCTGTAAAACTTGTCACCATTTCCTCACATTACATTTTTAGTGTGAAAAACACATAACAAAGGAAGTTACTTCAAACATGTTATAGGGAAAAGTGAAAGGACAATAGAAAAGGAGAGAATCAGTATTATCGAAAACATAGTACTGCAAGATAGTGTCTAGCTTAATAAAAGGCAATTTACATGGCCTGTTTAATTACTGAGTTTGAGGCACTGGTATCAGTTTATTATGTAAAAGCCATATGTATATCAAAAAGTATGTCCAACAACACAAACTGGATACATAATTAAAACACAGAAACCTGGTTGGTCCTGCCTTTGCTTCATAGTATCTAACCATGAATGATCCCACACAAAGGAAAAATTTCCCCAGCTACCCCCATACTTGACAAAAGCAGCCATCAAATACCCAGGGTGGCTGGGTATACACTTCCTGTTGTAGGAATACTCTGCCCACTGCCCAGTCAGACCAGTGACCTGCATACCAGTTTCCCCTTTCTCATGTGACACATGACAGAATACAGTTATTCCTACATGCTAACTTTAAAAAACCCAAAAAAAATCCCACCCCCAAGCCTCTCTAATCTCTACAAAGTAAAACTACGAGCCTTCAACAGGATTCATGGTCATGGTGTTAAAACACAAAACAAAAAAGTACAAACTCGGCTTTGGCATTTTCTTTCACGAGACTTGGAAGAGTTCAATATAAATGAAAACTGGTTTTATTTGCAATGGCCACAGAAAGTTTTGCTCTAAAAACTCTCAGTTGTGTGCATGTAGGAGTCTGGCCTCCTTGCCTCTCATATAGTGGATAAATTGTTCAGACTTCAGATCAATATAGAGAAATACGGCATCTGTAATTGCTATCAAGGTCAATGAGAAAAGGGTAAGTGCTTAAGTGATGAGGATATATAATTTACATCACCCTGGAGCAATGTTAACATGAATTTTCAACCTGTTTGTTTAATGTTTATTCAAATGCTGCAGCCATAAGTTATCACCTGAGTCTATTTGACAAAAATTTCTGTCTTCAAATACATATACTGCCTTTTTTCTAACCATCTACAGCAAGATTTAGAAGAACTGGATTTCAAAAAACCAAAGTAAAGTCAAATGGCATCACTTTCTCTTTCAAAATATGAACAATGCCAAGATGCTCCAGGTCGAAACGACAAAAATGTAGAACCATAAAGAGCAACTTTATTTCCTCACAATTTGTGGGTATGTTTTTTGTGCAATTAGTTAACTGTTGTTAACATTTATTGAATTATGCTGAAACATCTCAGTTCCAATACACAATCTGCAAAGTTCAGTCTCTGGACTACATCTGCTACCAAAGTGCTCCTAAAAGAAAGCAGATTTGTTTAGGTTAGCCAGGAATGTGTTCCCAGTGGATTTCAGTTACAAGGCTGCATAGGTAGTGAAATGATAGATATCTGTGATGAGGAATTTTGACCCAAATGTACTTTATGTACTTTAAATTGCTTTATTTATCATTCCTATTTAACACCTCCTTAAAGCCACTTGGCACAGTTCTGAGATCAAAGTGACCTTTTGCTAAAAAGCAAATCTAATGCATAGTTCATTAACCAAACCAGAAAACACTAGTCTTGATGATAGGAGAAATGCAAAACCAAATGAATTTGGTAATTCACCTTCTTTCTTTTTTTACCTTCACACCTCTAATAAGAAAGCACACAGCCATGGGACTATGCTAAGCTTATCATAAGTGCAGGAAAAGAAAAGGAAGTTACTGAATGTGCCCTTTTACAGCTCACAGGTTTGACCTAGGAAAGCAAATCGGCCTTTTATTCCAAAGGTATTTATTTTGCCCTAAGAAATATAATATATTCTCCACACACCAAAGACGACATTACCTTCCTCAGAAAAAGATGTCTTGTCAAGCTCGCCAAGAAATCTATTTCAACTCATGTACCTGACTACCTGTTAGGAGCAAGACTGACTCTTTCTAAGTCACTGAAATACCACAGAACTACGCCTTTGATAAAATCACATTTTATGCAGCTTTTCTGCAATTCCTAAACTCAAAATTTGGACTCAGTCAGTGCCTTGGTTAAAAATACTTGGAAAAACAGTGCAAGTACCAAGGGGCATCAGAAGGTGACATAAAAATTCTGACCAAGAGTGCTGCAACGCCAGCACATGTGGTAGAGGAAGGCAAAGGCAATCTAAATTGCAGAACAATGCTATCAAGCAGATGTCAAGTCACACTCTTTATCTGTGTGTACTGTAAGAGAAGTGCAAAACAAGGACCAATTCAGGAGTTACTGTTTTCTTTTTAAGGGCATATCACAGAATCTTTGAGTTGGAAGGGACCTTTTGAGATCCCCTACTCAAGCACGATCACTTAGGCCTGACTACCCACAACTATGTCAAGTCTTGCCTTGACTCTCTCCACAACCTCTCTGGGCAGCCTGCTTTGGTTTTTGACTGCCCTTGCAAGAAAAAACTTCTTTTTCTTGTGTTTAGATGGAATTTCACACATTTTCGTTTGTGCTTCTTGCGTGTCACTGGGCACTACCAAGAAGAAGTACACTACCAAGAAGAGCCTGGCTTCCTCATCTTCATCTCCCGAATAAACACCTCTGGTATTTGTACACTTCAGTAAGACCAGAGCCCCTGAACTCCAAAGCTTCTCTAGGCTGAAGAGTCCCAACTCTCAATCTCTCTCCAGAGGAAAGATATTCCAGTGCCTTAGTAATTTTCATGGCTCCTCACTGGACTCATGCCAGTATGTCCAAGCTTCTCTTGTACTTGAAATCCCAGGACAGGACCCAGCACTCTAGGTGTGGTCTCACCAGGGCTCAACCTGCTGTCCATGCTCTTCCTAATGCAGATCAAGTTGCTTCGGCCTTCCTACTGCAACTGTGTGTTCCCGACTCATGATCAGCTTGGTGACCATCAGAATTGCAAGGTCTTTTTCTGCAGAGCTGCTTTCAAGAACATACTGGTGCATGGGATTGCTCCTCCCCAGGCACAGGATTTTTTTATTTCCCCTCACAGAGAGACAAGAGGTTCTTCTCTGCCATTTCTCTAGCATATCCAGGTCCCTCTGGGTGGTGGCACAAGCACCTGGCACATCAGCCACTCGTCATAGCTTTGTAACATTTATGAACTTGATGAGGGTGTGCACTGTCCCACCATCCAGGTCATTAATTAAGATGTTAATTGGTGTTGGCCACAGTACAGATCCCTGAGGTGCCACACTACCAACTTGTCTCCAGGTGGACTTCTGCCACTTGTCACAACTGTCTGGGCCCAGCCATTCTCAATCCCCCTCCCTGTCCATTTATCCAACCTTATTTCCTTGGCTTGTTTATTAGAGGTAGAGTTGAAAGCCTTACTGAAGCCAAACTAAGCAGAATGTACTGCTCTCATCCACCAGACCAGTCACCTCATTATAGAAAGCTATCAGATGTTTTAAGCATGATTTCCTCTTCATAAAACCAGGATGAAAACTTCTAATAATCTTCCTGTCCTTTACGCTTCTGGAAATTGTTTCCAGGATTACTTGCTCCAGTATCTCGCCTCCTGAGGTGAGGCTGACTAGTCCATAGTTCCACTTCTTGAAGACATCTGCTTTATTGCAGTCTTCAGAAACCTACCCTGAATACGAGAACCTTTCAGGCATAATCAAGAGCTGCCTTGCAATGACACCAGCCAGCTCCCACAGCACTCATGGATGCGATCCCTTGGGCCCCATGGACTTACAGATGTCCAGTTTGTTCAAGTGTCCCCTAATCTGGTCCTCCTCCACCAAGAGTGAGCCTTTGTTGCTTCGTACTTCTCCTTGGGTCTCAGGGACCTGGGTTTCCTGAAAACTTATCTTTTTATTAAGGGATCTTAACATATTGACCAAACCCAAAGCACTTCCACATTAAATCCTATTCCCAACTCCTCCCCACAAAATACTGCACATGAACAGCAGTATTTTCTCCTGGTACTTCTCTACATGTAGTTATTTTAAGTTAGGAACTTCTATTGCAGTTCATGACAATAAGATGATGTATAGTAAAAGAAAAATCAACAGAAAATTTACAGAAGAGGAATTCCATTGACTGATCTATTCAAAAATAAAACCAAACAAAACTAATTCCAGCTTAAAACACAAGGCAAAGAAATACGATGTTTCTCTAGAAAATTTATATTGATTTTAGATAAGCCTTAAAGTAGCCAACTATAATAATTACTTCTAACAGTGACGAAAAGAAATACTATCCTTTCACATGAGAGATTTTTGACTATTCTGTAGGATTCTTCCTTAATGTGGAATGAATGCCACAAACAGATACAAAGTAATTTAAAGACTAAAAATTGAAACATATTAAAAATATCATTATGGTGAGTGTCACGTGAAGCCCGCCAGAAAAAGCACTCTGCCAAATTGGCACGATAAAATCTGTGCCCTTGAGATCAATCCAGTTCAATCAAGTCCATTCATGTAAACACAACAGTAAGCCTGTACACAGGTTTATTTTCATGCTGCACTTCTCCCTTCCAAATGGGCTGAAGTCGCACTATATTTCATTGGTAGAGTCGCTGTGAAAGGGGTTCTGAAATGGAACCACATTTCTCAAAAATGTGATTGCAAACCTGTGTGAGAGATTACCCGGGTTTGAGATTTTATGTGGCACCTTTGGCCACTCACACACAGGACAAAAAGGAGAAGATGAACACAGTACAGACATGGACAATACATAGGAACAGAGTGAAGGGCTGTGACTCTATTGATACTGCAAATCAGCGCTTTTCCCAGGGTCAGCTGGCAAACATCAGTTCATGTACCCCTGACGGGAAGCATAAACATGCTCTACAGACATCTGAACCTCCATTCTGTGGTTACTAATACCATTTCTAATGAAGGCTTGGAAAATACCTTCAGGGATATTGCCAGGTAAGATTCTGACAGTGCCTCTGGAAGATCATGGCATCATGCCTAAAAACCTTTGAGAAATCAGAAATTCTGCCATGCTAGACTTTGATTAAGGACAAACTTTGAAATCAGGAATCTTTGTTGTATATGCAAGAAGGCTGCACCAAATTATATACATGCATCTGAAGTACCAGAAGTGTTCTTTCACACATGGAAAAATATTGTCTGTTGAGGACAAAAGAAAGCATGGATCCAAAATCTGTGTGCCAGACATGCTGCAAAACTGCATAAATATAGGGAGAGAGGATGGGGGGAAATAAAACCAAACTCAACCCAAAACAAAAACCCCAAACCTACACAGTGACCAGCTGCAACAAACCAACAAGTACTTCAGTGAGAAGCAACAGCTGGAAGTAGTCATTTTCAGGACCTACTGTAGACAGAAGCAGAGATCCCAAAAATGTAACAGGCTTAGAATGGAAGTGACAAGGAACTACGTTCTACAAAAATCAGCCCATGGAATGTGATTGTTTTTCAGTGTGCAGAGAACCAAACTACTAAAATATTTTTATTCTTCTTTTTCCATAAGTCTTAAAGATGTTCTAACAATCTCTTCCCCTTTCTTCTCCAGACTCCAATATTATGATGCTGCAGTTAAGGAAATAGAAGTTTCTTCAATATTCTTTGCTACAAGTCTCTGCACTCAAATCTTGTGATAAGTGTTTGCATCTTATCTAAAAAATTCAGAATTATGTCATTAATCAACATAACATATACAGAAAAAAAAAAAACTTTTTCCATCATAAAAAAACTTATCCTACACCTTTGCTTTCATTTCATATTAACTACCAGGACAAAGAATCAGATACCAGTGTTTGTTTGTTTTCTGTACTTTTCATCTCATGTTTTTATGAGTCTTAAAGACTGCTATGAAATACCCACCCAGGTATACAGGGATGGTCTAAACAACCCCAAATTACAAACCTAGTTACAGCAGCAATTCCTCATGACAATTTGCACAGAGTCCAACTATTAACTCTATATTTCTCTTGTATCAAAACCTACCTGCAACATATGCACATCTGTTTTGTCAGCCCTCGTTGGCAGGGGAACTTGAAGTTTACAGACATAATGGAAAGATGGTATTGAAGGAAGCCAGAGAGACGTGGGCAGAACAGAATCCCCAAGCAGAGGGCAGTAATGTTGGAGAAGAAACAAAGGGAATGGCAGATCTTGCCGGTGGCATTAAGCAGGAAAACTCAAAGTAGAAAAGAGCTCAGCTAATCTCCAATTAGCTGTAAAGATGCATTTTTGCTCTGCTTGGTGTATGTGTGGTTAGGAAGAGTTGTTAACTCCCCGCAGCATGTTTGGACATGTTAATCACTTTGGGATCAAAATAATAATCCTAGCTTTCCTATGCAGTGGTAAAATACAGCATCAATAGGCTCTTCAACTACTATTTACATGGTATGACTCATTAAGTGCTGTTTCAGTGCCATTCTTCCATACACATAAAGGGGGGAATAGTGACTCCATTTCAAATTGAAAGAGTGACAGCTATTTAAAGGGGAGAGGCCCCATACAGACACCAATTTAGTGGTGCTGAACCTGCCCACTCTAGACCTGAATCTGACCCAAAACACCAAACTGGAAGAGAACAAATATGCTCTTTGCAAATATCTCTACTAAAAACAGTGAATGTATTGAAGTTGAAATAAGAGTCACTAGTTCTGATAATAATACTAAGTTAGCTTCACACTTACAATGTTTTTTTTAATTGAGGCTTAGAAATCACCACAAAATAAACACACCACACATTTTCTTCCTCTATATACATAAACCTCAACATCCAGTACATCTTTAGCCATGGACAATGGAAAGGTTCAATAAAGTAAAGTGACTTGACTGTGGTTTAACCTCAAACCTCTGACAAAACCTGGACTACTGAACTCCCCATTATCTACCTTCTCCAAAAGCTCAGATATGGTTCCCCCAGGTCTTGCTCAGACACTGTGAGTTACCAGAAGACACTTAAACTCATGCTAGCTAACCAAAGCAAGTGCAGCACCATTCTATTTATCAGGTGTACCAGTGCAGCTCCAAGAGGAAGAACTCAGTGTCATCATTCAACTTGTGCTCAATGTGACCGACAGCTCCAGCTCCCTAAAGCTCCGACACTCACCTCATCCAGGGCAAACAAGCTGTGGCTCCTACAGCTTCAGTGACTTGGGCACACAACTTAAAAGTCCACCTGCAGGCTATACAGAAGGCTCCTGTCACAGACAGACCTGAGTTGGGATGACATCAACCATAAACAGGAAACCTTCTCTTTCTGCAGCAAGAGAAATGATAGACATACTAGTTATCAAAAGGGGAGAAAACTGCACCGTCTGAAGCAAATTTCACATAATTTAATAACATAATAGAGAATCTTAATTTTCAGCTGCATTTAAGGCAGTGAAAATAATAACTGTTATTCATGTAGTTTGATGGCAATTAGTTCAAACACTTTAAAAAAACCACACAGTTAAAAAAACCCATGGCCAATGAGATGTACAGAGTGTACAAGCATATAGAGAGTTCTGCCTGGAGTGCTCATGTATCTACTGCAGAGAGGGCACCTGTCAGTATAATCTGACATCAGATTAGACAAAGATTTTAATTTATCTTAATAAGAATTCCTTCCACCATAGAAGTCCAGTTTGTGTTTTGTGATACTGCTCTAATTCAAATGAGCATAATGGGACATTTCATTGCCTAAAGAGAGACAGCCATTCAGACACCCTCTCCTCTCCAGGAGGTTTTCATAGAGACTCATGTTCTCCGTGAGCCAGAAGCTACATGGGATCTGAAAGCCATTAGCACTTTTCTAATTTTCCTACCTACCTACCTCCATTAACTCCCCTTATTGCTTCAGTCATGGTAAATTCAGCATGTGATACACAATTTACCAACTCTTTCAATGAGTCTTAGCAAGCCCACTTCTTAAAAAAAAAAAAAAAAAAAGGCAGGGGGACAGAAGAGCAAATTTTGCTTCAAGTCCTTTGGTTTCCACATATATTCAGATATGGGTGGATACAAAGTCCTATGCTTTATAGCAGACTTTGTAACTTCCTTACTGCAGCAGTAAGTGATTACAGGCATTCACTTTGCCTGTTATTTCTGTAATTTTTCAAACGAAATCTGCCTTTGCCTACAAGCACAGAGCCTGCCTTTACATACAAGTTCTCTTAAATGAGGATTTTGTTAACAGTCTCTCTGAAATGAACCTTAAAGACTGCTAAGAAATGCCTGCTAAGAGTCTCTCTCTCAGCAATGAGTCTCTCTTTGTACTTCTAGAAGGAAAGAAATTTGCCTTCAAGAAATGCAAAGGGAAAAGTGGCAAACTGAGTAGATCCCTAGCAAAGAGGTATTATGATTATGTACCATTACAGTGGGAAAAAGTAGCTTCATTTATGCAGTAGATTGAGAAGTACAGAGCAGAATTACAGTCTGATCATGAGAGAAAACAACATGCTTGATATAGTTGCTGTGACTCTTCCAAGGAGGAAAGTCAGAGAGCACAAGGAACAAGAAATTAAATGGAAAGGCAAAAGAGGAAACACAGGCACCTGGAGAATGACCATGTAAAGCAAAGAGACAGAGGCATCTCAATACACACACAGGAAAAAGAAACGGCAAAGGATGCAGAAAAGGTATTCAGGGAATTACATCAGGTGAGCAGAGGTCCTGTGCCAAATTTTCATTCAGGATGACAGATATGCCTTGATGCTGCTTGTTGCCTCATATGCAAGAGTTAAAGATTTTTTTTTTAAGGAAACTGAGACAATTCTCACCTGAATTTTTTTTATTTCAGAGTAACATTAAATGAACAACTGACTCTGCTTTTGTCAGTGTGCAACATGCCACGACTGAAATAAATGCATCTTGAAAGGACAGCTTTTCAATATCATTAAATAACATATTAGGGGATGGGGGAAGGCAGCACTTACATTGACATGACTACAATTGAGTAAAATGTGAAGCACATAAACCATTTGGCTGCAACTACAGAAAGCAATTTAGCCACTGGAATTCCATGCTGATTTTCTGCTTTCTTGGAGAAGAGGGGCATGAAAACCCGCTACTGACATAGCAAACACAAAGGAGCACCTGTCAAAATACTGCCTTCTGATCTTAAACTGGCAGGGTCACAGAGAACAACTCTGCTTTTAACTAAAGAATGACAAAAAAATAAATAAATGCTTTCCTCAGTTCTTAGCAGCAAATACTAGTATTTCTAACTTAGCAATTTCTGTGTATAAAGTGAAGCAAAGAAAATCAAATTGATGATCTAGCTGTAGTGCAGCTTCTTTGGGCCAGTATCAGCAATTTTGAGTGGTCATGTGAAAATGCATCCTCTTCTTGTCTCAACTGAAAATGAGACACAAGTCATACACAATCACCTTACCAAGCACAGGTCAGGACCAAGGAACGTAGAAGATAGTAAATGAGGTACTACCACTCATTTAGTTTGAGCGCAATGCACAGAAATGTTCATGTTGGAAATATCAAACATTCATGACCAATATTAATGTAAATCAGACTTGAGTTATTGAGTACCTTGGCCAATTTTGCAAAAGTAAAAATTAACATTTTAATTTTTTTTTAAAGTTACAAAATATGCAATGATTTCCAGCAGATTCCAGCACTGTTACTGCATAAAATAAACCCAACAACTTGTAGACTGCACCTGGTTTTAAACTTAAGTACAGCTCACACTCTGAAAAAAACACAAACAAGCTGAAAAAATTAGCTCCCAAAACCCATATTGCATGGACTGAGTTCTTCCTGTTTTGCATGACTATTGCACATCAGGAGTTATTATTTTTAGGGAAATAAAATTAAATATACAACCCCAAGAAGCCATTTCATAGTAACTATTGTATCATTTTTCCCCTGAGAAACCTTAGAGTGTAAATACTTAGAATGTGACACTGAGATGGGAAGGTTCCAAGTTATTTGCAGAATGTAGGCAGAGACAAGGAACTCTGTTCTTCACAACTCCCTTGGCTCAGAAAGGTCAATTAGACACTTGCTAATAGTAAAGACATCCTGTAAATAGAGTCATGGTTTGGTTAAAGACTGCAGTTAGGTTTGTAGGTTTTAGAAGGCAAAACACAAAGTGTATGTTGGTAATTTTGGTTTATCAATCCAAAATTACTAAAGATCTTGTTTGCTAAACAGGAAAACTGACAGCTCTTTTCCCTAGTTTCATCTTGGGTTTCTGGAGTTTGAGTTTTGTTAACTATTGATCTTGATTATGCTTTTATACTGTTTGTTATAAGTGGTCACCTCCAACACACCATATTCTCTATTCTTTTGATTTAATGCCAAATTTCAACTAAGAAGTAAAGCAATTTAACACAAGTGAAGACTTCTTGGCGATCTCAAACTCTTCAGACAAAAACTTCTGCACAAAATGCAGCCCAACTCAAATACAAGTGGAATTACTCCTTCAGTTCAGCAGTGTTTTCATCATCAGAATAGTGATTTTATAGACATATTCAGAAAACTAATATACAAACATCAAAGCAAATTCTCAGTTTTTACTTAAGCAAATGTCAGCTGATTCTTCATGTCATGGTCACCTAGTTGTAATTAGAAATACCTGAGGCAAAAACCACATTGAATCCCCACTGACCAAGCTTTCTCTGCAGGGGGATATATATAATAATATATTATGTATAATCTGTGTATATGGTGATATGTGTCTGTTTATAACAAGCAATATAAAAAGGATTAAGTAGGATTTGTGATAAAGATTTATGCGTAATTTTTTCTAGTTTAGCACTTTTAAGAAACTATGACATCATTGTTAATTCCAAACCTCTTGATATAGTTAATGTGATTTATAAGAGTATCACATTCCCACTTGGGCACAAGAGAAACAGAATACTGAACATCACCCCTAACACCCTTCCCAAAGGCACCATCCAGTGTTTCACTGAAGATCTTAAACTGTAATAACACAAAATCCCAGCCATTAAAAACCTCCATACATGAACATATCCACTTACTGTTTCAACAAAAAGCTTCTAACTCAGAGCTTTCCTGAATAAATTGATTCCTTGTTATACTCTGTCCCCACCCAAGCAATAAGAGATATTAGAACTGACTATAAGGAACGTCATTATTAACAAACTGCATTAATTACCTAATTAATGAGGTTAATAATTCTGCAAAACAAGGAACACTCAAGACTTCACAATGGAATTGAACGTTCATTGTGTCAATGGCAGCCAACACATACACACTGCTGCCAGACTAGGAACCTAAACTGAAATTCCTTCTACATAAATAAACAAAATTTCCTTCCCTCAATCTGTTCCTTAGTGAAACAGCTAACATAGCAAATCTGCTGTCTAACCACAATAAAAATTCCAGTGAATCCCTGCATTACTGTTCCAGTAGGTATGCAGCAGAAGAACTGTATCAGCCAAGCTTTAAATTGAATCTGAAATGTGAGACCTTAGAGAAAAAAAAAATCATTTTAGTTTGTACAAAGCATCCAGCATTGAACGAATACAAAACCCAATGTGTCTACTCTCAGCTAAAATACAGAAAAAAATATGCTTATTCAATTCACTGCCTGAATTCTCCATGTCCCCACATGGTTTCACCACTGCTGCATTCCCTGTACAGCCAAGAGATGAAAGCAGGAATAGCTGAGTATTCAGATGGCTGCAACAGTGAAGTCTGGAATTCCAGTCACTCGGTTAGATCTGAGCAAAGCCCCATGATCTCATGCAACACTTGTTTCTTGGATTGCATCACACATTTACTTCATGTAAGATTCAGATTATTTTAGGTACAGAATTAATCTTTTCAGATGCGAGTCCGAGCCGGCAGTACAAACGAGCAAGGTATTTGGCTGCTGCTCCACTGGGTGGTTTAAGGAATATATACCTCTTCCGTGGAAAGCAGGGAGTTTGTACTGGTGACACCAACAGGAAATATGATCTCTCTGTTGAAAGGTGTAAGACATAGCTGAAGCCATAAATCATTAGCTGTTTTCAAGGCCAAACTCAGAAACATGCTTTGCTTTCTCTCAGCTTGCCATCAGACATCCATCCTCAGCAGGGACAAAACACACAGCTCTTCCAACAGGTACTTCTAAAAGACCTTTTTCCACAGGATCTGCTGCAGTGACTCAGGGCTGTCCCTAGATCCTGTAAAATTTTCTCCTTCATCTTTAGAGCACTAATTTTTATTTTTTTGAAATTCTCTCCAGACTGAACACCCCACAACAGCACTAACAATGACACGACCTCTGTCTCTGCAAAACAGGATTTAATCACCTCAGCAGAGGCAAGAGCAGGAAAATGTAAACTCTCCTAAGGGAGGGCTGTACTGCCTCTGGGAAGATGGATGGATGGGCCCATATCAGAGGCACCTTCTGACATGCCAGGTGTACCTTTTTCAAGGACTACCTTACCTACACTCCCTTGAAGGAAGGCTCATTCCAATTCAATTGCACCAACCCAGAAGAGGCAGTAATGACCTCCATTCCTAGTATCACTTTAATTCTTTGGGTTAAAATAGGGAATTTGGGGAAGAGATAAGAGAGTTTAATAGCAGGGTTATAACAGAATTGTTCTGTTGTTGCTGTTGATTGCTATATTTTCTAATATAAAGAACTGTGAAATCAGACACATGAGGTATGGCAGCATATAAAACAAAAATAATTTTAGTTAAATGTTCAGAGCATTCTTTAGTTTCAAGAAAGCAGAATTTGCTCTCTTTTTTCTTTCCTTTTTTTTTTTTTTACTTAATATTACTCAAGAATAATCTTACAAAATCTAAGGTGGTATGAATTTAAGAAATTCCAGTAAAATTTATCCCCTGAACAATACAGAGTATGGAACCTGGCTGTAAGCATGTGAACTGGAATGGAACTTGGCACAAACCTGTTTTAGTTCAGAGCCTTTTATCTTTGAACGATACTCTCAGAAATTTAGTTCAGTGATGTGTAGGCTATGGATGTATAAAAGCACACCAAAGCTCCATTGGCACTTGAGCTGCAGACTCCATTTCTACCTGTGTTTGCAGGTGCACTTCTCTGACCAATGCACAGTAAGGCTGCAGCATGAATGAAGCACTTCAGAGACACTGAAGAATCTTCTGGGGAGACAGAACATCTATGAGAAAGATTTCTTTGGTATCTAAAAATGGCTGAGCTCACCCATGACAAAGACAAGGCAAATTCTTTCCTTTATTCAGACACTTCATTTTGCAAACTTCTTTTCAAAACTTGCTGAGTGTGGACAGTCCTCTGACAATTTCATTTTATCAGGGACAGACCAAGCTTCTCCTTCCCCCATATGATACTCCACAAATACTTCCAATCATCCCTATGCTTCCCACTACCACCTGTTATGTTTGTCTGCAGTTCTGATGCCTCAGGGCTGCACAGGACCTGGGACAGCCCTGTGTAAAACTTGTGTTTTACACAAGGCCTTGTGTAAAACTGCAGTATCTAACTGGGCACCCCTCTGTCAAACCTGGCAATAGTTTAGAGGTTATTAGCCAGGTCACAAAAGACAGACATGCGACGACTGAGTAATTCTCATCTCCTTAGGAAATCCAGTTAAAGCAAAAGTTTGGGATACTATTAAAGTTTTTCTCTGCAAAAACTAAGTCTGAAGTCTAATACAACAGCACAGCAATCTGTAGTCCAAAAGTGGGAGAGAGAACTACCACAAAGTTTCTGTGGTGCATGGAAGGTGAAACATGTTAAAACTCTGGTTTTACACATTTATGAAAGCAGTAAGGAATCATTGGCCAAAAAGTTCCTAAATATAGAAGACAAGTCTTAGACAATGGAATGGCTAAAATGAACATTATAGGTGAGAACTTTGCTAGACCAACCCTAATGTGGAAAAGTATGCATTTTAGGCAAAGTCATAAATACTAACCTGCATGAAGGAAATTCAGAACCATTAATTAACCATTTTTAATTAAAAAAAAAAATTCTGAGTTACTAGTGCCATTTTCTTTGTTTCCTGCTGTGCTCCTTGGTTGACTTGCAATGCCAGATGGGGTCTGATCCAGTAAATGTTTCCAGATGTAACATTTGTATTTAATACTCTACTACCTAGAAGTAGATCTTATTCCCACTAGTTACTGTTTGTATAACCCTTCAGAGTTCAGCCCTAAAAAAAAAAGGGGGGTAGGGGGAAGGGAGTAAAAAAATAAGTCTATACCCATCGGAAAGCTAACAACTTCCTTATTCCCTGTCAAAGACAAGGGAACACAGACCTAGGACATCAATCAAGATATGCAGATCATCCATTTTAGTAAGATAAAATTCACACTGACCTCCATGGAACACAGGACCTCACCCAGTCACTGTCATTTTCTACCCCACGCTCTCCTTCCCACATGGTTCCGAGTCAGTTTGGCAATCCCCTGACCCTTCCCACCGCACTGAGAAATAGCACGGCTTCCCCAGGGCATCACCTACCCCTAGAGACACTTTACTGAGACAGAAGTAAGCTGTTACCCAAACGCTCATGCCACAGGCCAAGGAGAGCATGTCGACTCCCGCAGCACTCTGGCACTGCCCAACATGTGGGGCCGGCCTTCGGCTGCATAGGGCACAGCGGATCACTGTCCACACCACCTAGCAGCCTTTGGGGCATCAACTCAGTGACTCCTGGCTTTCCTATCACTTCTCACCCTTCCTTGAAACTCAGGCCACAAATCCAGCAAGATATGGCAACACTAAAAGCTACTTTCAGAAAACTCCTGCAATCAGATCTATGATGCTGACAACTCTCCTGTGTCTCAATGCATGCTGAGATAAGAAATCAAATGAACCCTTTCAACATTGGCAAGAAGCATAAGGGGATCTCGAAGAATTAACTTTCTGCAAAACCAGTAATAACTTCTACTTATATCTAGAAATCCAGCGCCTCTCAGATAATTTACCCATCCCAGACAAACACAAATAAATATACACACTGAAAACTGCCTATAAAAATATGTTCAGAGATCTTGGGAGAATCTTGTGTTCTTTCCTGCTCCTTGCAACAGCGTAACTGACTTTTTTTTAACTACATCATTTTGCCTTTTTTGAAGAAAAGAAATCAAGTCTTTTCTCCTACAAATAATTTTAAAGTTGCTTTATTAATGTAAACTTAAGAAATAAGAAAATAAAAAAGTCAAAGTAATAGAACATTCCAGACAGTTTATTAAATAAAATACAACAGCACCTCTTGAGTGCTGGAAGCATTCATGCTTCAGCCTGATGCCTTTACAGCGGCCCTGTCATGTGTTAATGATTACATATATTCATTCACTACCAAAAATAGTTTCCTCTAGAATTATGCACAAAGAACATTTGTCCACAGTGAATTTCAAGCTTGGCTAGTCTGCTTGTGTTACAGTTACTCCTAATTTTACAGTGGCAAAAATACAGAAGTCTACTTTGTGCTAGCAGTTTATCTTTTATGTCAGAATATGTTCTCCAGTCATTCAAAAGCTGGGAAAGTAGCAGCACCTAAAAACTGAGATCTTTATTGATATAGTTATCACAATACACAGATTACCATTAACAAAACCCCAATTATCTGGAAAAGCATTCCTCTCTCTCCTTCACCCTCCCGCTTCTCCTCTAATTTTGGTCTCCTCGGGAAACCACAAGTAGGATCTTCTTGATCACTTTCACATGCCTTAAGGAACCAGTATATGCTATCAAGACCGAAACATCTGCAAGCTTAGTTTACAAGTTACAACACCAGTAGAAAAGGAAACATCCAACAAAAATTTTGTATATTTATAATATGTCCACTGTCTTAAAAAATATGAGTGCTGGAGTGGCAGGGGAAAGCTGCTGCATGTTTTTCCAAGTACAGACATATATTACTTAAGGTGGAAAACATTTTACATATATTTTAAAAGTTAGCCACATAGAAGCCTCTCGAAGATTTCTCCTGTGCTGCTTTGAAGCCATCTATTCTTCCCCTCACCCCTCCTTTTTTTTTGGATTCAGAGAAAAATTGCTCCATTCCTGCTTGGAATCCAAAGGAGAACAGGAAGTAACATCTGAGCTCCATAGAGATGCATTTTTATTTGCTTACAGGACGTGGTAGATTCAAAAATTGGCTTCATTTTTCAGTATCCTTAAAGGACCTGACTTTTTTTTTTTCCTTTTTGGCAGGGAGCATGGTTGGAACTTCAAGTTCAGCCAAAATAGACAATAAAACAGTAAGAAGGCATAATGCCAAAAATGCAAAGGCAGCAGCGTCCAGAGCATAATTCCACCCTTTTTTCTCTCCCCCCCCCACCAATGATTTACAGAGGAAAACGTAAAAAACAGAAAACCTTCTCTGTCCTAGAATGAACTCATATTTTAACAGCCTACAAATATCTCAGACCCACTGGAGGCAAGCTAAAGAATGATATTGCTCATTTAAGATGACAGATTTTTTTTTTTAATCCATATGTTTTATTGTTATGTTCTTTTGAATATCCTACTTTGTTCTCCTTCTTGGAAGAAAACATTTGTATGAAGTAACAACATGTGGAATCTCTCACACAACACAATATGAAATTTGGTTCAAGAGTAGCCTCTTTTTTTTTCCTTCTAACTCATGATACGCATTTTTAGACATTATTCTCACTAAAAGTATGCCTGTGTTAGTCTCTAAGCCAAAACAGTACCAATTAATTTAAAAATCTCATTTGCTGCAGCAAAACTGAATTTTTTTTTCTTTTCGGGAGGGTCTAAGCTGCAAATAATGCTACGAAAATGATGCGCAACAACCAACAAATAAGTAAAGCTTCTTTGTGAGGATATGTGCAAATGTTTCCTCACATTTTCAACAGGAAGCCAGGCAGGATGAGTCTGGGGGAAGGTCTGGAAGCTGTATAGCAAAACTGAAGGGAAAGACAAAAATAGATTTTAAAGAGGATATTGTCTTCCTTACTGCATTAATCATTGTTTGGAATTAAAAGCTAACTATTCAGTGTTTCCTTTCCATCATATAAAATTGAACCTATATAACTCGCAGAAAACATCCAGAAGCCACACAATGCCTTCTATTTATTAACGAGTCAAAGAACTACCTCTGTGGAAGATTGTGTCCAACTTGGAAACCAAAAAATGGCAGAGTAGAGGCCAGTTCCTTTAAGTAAGAAGCACAAAGTGCACCTGAAAAATATTAACTTTTTCCTTCTAAAGAGAAGAAGGAAAAATAACTATGACACATGCATTAAAAACAATTAGACTGTTAGCTGAAGATAAAAGGGTAGACTTTCTGGCAGGGTGCAAAGTATTTTTGCAAAGCATTTGTGAGGCCAAACACCAGAAATGTGTGTGACTGTAAGGAAAAAGACAGAAAAGACCATCACATCACCAAGAATTTAAACAGATGGTTTTCTGAGGAACTGTGGTATGAGATCACTTTGAAACAGGTGAGGCAAAATGGCACACCAGACTTAGCTAGGGAAAATACAGTTCTTCCAGCAGGATTAGTAGGAGAATCAGCAATGGGGGGTAAAAGGGAAAAAACCCCAACTTCTGAGTTAAGTTTCATGGCTGTGACATTTCAGGTTGCCCTAATCAGAGAAGAAAATGCAGCAGGTACAGTAAGTTTAAATATAAAACAGATGGCATCTGCACAAACTTGTGCTGATCCTGGAAACAGAAAAAGGCAAAACAAAACAATCCCCCCCCCCCAAAACTTCACACCCCATGCAGCCTATCAGTAACATAGACCCGGAAAGATGAAACCATTGGCTGCTACAGATTCTTTACCAAGTCCCTGCAATTTTAAAATGATGAATGATAGCTTGCCTATTTGAATGCTCCAATAAACAAGTATTTGCATGAGAGGTGCATCTTGCTCACTGTCAGGTCAAAAACCACATGACATTACTAGACAAAAGACCACACAGCATCTTGGACTAATGTGGCCTTCTAAAAGAAAAAAAAAAAGGACAAAAACCACAATGGAAGATAATAATACAGCTGCTAAAAATATATCCACTAGGATGCATATGTTTCTGGAGGAAAAATTAGGTTTTTGATTATGGATGGCCTGGACACAAAGCTCAACTTCATCTGAATCATCATGTCTCTTGTGAAAATTCGACTTCCAGTCCATTTTGGATCCATCCTACACAGGAAGTCCAGCTTGCTGGCTGGCTGAAGTGACCTGTAGGGGTGTGTTAGGAAAATGCACTAAGCAGCACAATTCCCAACTGCTCCAGCATCTCTGCCTGCCCTCCAGCCTGGCTGGGTGCTGTGACACCTGGATACCCCTCGGGCTCTGTGCTGCACTGACCAACATGCACTGATTTGAGGCAATTCCCAACTGTTTTGCATCCATTTGTCTCCAACAACAAGGCTGACCCCGTGTACACAAGAGAGCACGTAAGAGCAGTTTAAATTTTCAAGCACTTTCTGTGTGAAATTTGTTTTAAATTGTCAACTTATATCCCAAACTTCACTCAAAACAGAACTCCACTTCATCCCATGGATAAATAGGTCAGTGTGCAGTTCTAGCCTGAAATCATACACCAGAAATAAAAACCATTTGTACAACAGAATTAGCGTAACTCCTCAGGACACTACAACCCCAGCACAGCAGATGCACTGGGGCATTTTAGAGTGGAAGAATATTATTGCAATATGCCCCAAAAAGATCAATACCTTTTGGGTCTGTAAATGCAGAGGGTGATTACATCCAAAGAACCTGGAGATGGGTTATCAAAGTCAGGCCTGTTTGTAGTTTGGGTTTGGTGTTGATTGCAGGTGAGGTGCAGGGCAGTGTTTGGTTTAGGTTTTGTTATCAGGGTCTTTTTCTTTGTTTCACTGACTTCTTATGTATGTACAAACTCCAGTGGGAAAAACAGCACATTGGAATCTGTACACTGATTCTGCAGTGATGTCAGCTGAAAGGGCTCATCTAAATTCCAGGAGCAGCAAAGTAGAAAGGGAGCTGATTTTAGAGCTGAATGATTTTCACCGTAACAGGACTCACTCAGCATTAGCAGAGACCCTGTGTGTGTTTATTTACTGGTACCAGGTTCTCTGTTAACGACCCAAGAAGATAAAAAACCCATCCCCACATGCTCTTTATCAGCCTCAGGAACACACTGTTCAAACGACAGTGGAATGGTTAAGTGGCCTAGTGGGCCTACAACCAAGAAAGAGAGCTAAGACCAGAGGAACGGGAACCAAGCCAATTGTCTAGACAGCAGGCAAAAAAACATGCTGGCTAAATTTAATCAGCTGCCTCCTTTACTTTGTAAAGTGAATGGGTAGATTATAGACAGGGTGACACATAATTTGTGATTGAAATTGCTTATTTAATCATAATTTAAAAAGAGATGAACTTATCCCAGTTCCATATCCATCACTCTTATACGTACACATAAACCAAGAGCCATCTTTACAATAAACAGCAGCTGGTGAAAGCCTCCAGCTTCAGCAGTGGCTCTGCCTTCTCTGTACCTTTCATAGATTCTTTTGCTGATCCCCTCACTCGCCTTTACAAAAGAAAAAGAAGCCCTTTTTCAAGCTACCATAAGTTTTCTGCTCTTCACAGAGGGTCTTTCAAGATTCAGACTGGCAGCTTCCTTCTTGAGAAGGGGCAAAGTTGGCAAAGGACAAATAACATGATTTATAACATCTACTGACTAGGATCCATTGCCCAGACTGTGGTACAGAACAGCTGGCAGGACAGTGAACAATAGTTCTTATTAGAGGTCTGCTATTTAAACCCAGTAACTACATCCAAAATTTGATCCAAAGCCCTTAGAGGAAACATGGTAAAATTCTAAAACATTAGGGGAGGTGGGGGAGAGGCATGGGGAGAAATCTTCCTTTGGTGGCATAGATGTCTGTAAATCTTAACACCCAATTTAACCTTGCCCTAAAATTTAAGGCGGAATTTGTGATTACAGACCTCATGCAGTACATCACCAGTGGGATGAAAAACAGAAAAAAAGGAACATTAGAAACATTTACAGCTAAAGCAGAAAACTATCAATCCCAAAATGGTGTTAATGTAATTTTTTAAGTTGCACCTGTCACCACCATTTCTGTCTTAAATGACTGAGAACTGAGAAAAAGCAAAATGAGTTGATAAGATTATCTCTAGTCACTTTTAATCTATAACACAGCCATTGAACATCCCAGTGGAAATTTTAATGAACATCTGAATATTAATCAATACTGTTGTTTAAAGTTTCAGCTCCTCACATACTTTGATTCTTCTGCTTATGGCACCAAAAATAATTCTCAAGCAATTGTATACAGAATTGACAAAGTTTCGCTAAAATCTATTTTAAAAAGTATTCAAACGAAATATTTAATGCTGAAATAGTCAACCCTGTAAAAGCAATAGCTCCCTTTCTTTTTTTTTCAAGAAAAGGTGGAATTACTTTATATTACTTTCTCAGGTTGAAGTAAAATAGTATATTATGACCCTTTTTAAAAACAGAGAATGGTGTCAATGAACATCCAATGTGAGGATACTGCAAAAAGTTAAAAGCTTTACAGTTCTTTCAATCTGAAACAAAATCACTAAAATATATTTAGAATAAATTTTAAATATATTTAGTTTAAAAAGAGTACTCCCATGGATATGCTGGGCAATGCTTTCTGAGACATTCCAGTGAGTTACAACGAGCTTATTCATTCAAACAGCAATAGCTAAAATGCAGAATACAGATAGAAAACATATTCAAAGTTCATCATCACAAGCACTGATGCTAACTATCCTATCTCCTGCACTTAGACTCAGAGAACATATACGCACCATAAAATTCACACTGTAGTTCAAATAACCCCTATTTCACATGCTATCAGAAGTGAAAGACCAAGTTAGTTATAGGCTTTTGATCACGTCTGTAAGAAAAACAAACTCAAAAAAATTGCATCTGTTTTACAGATAATCATGATCAAAGAGATTATATTTAAGTGAATGGCTATGATCACAGCAGGTTCCCATAATCACCTCACAGTATAAAATACTGAAAAATAAACACTTTCCTGCTCACCAAAGGAAAGCATGGATATAATTTATTAAACCAACATATTACCTCTTAAAAATGTCTGCTAACACATAACTACAATATGCCGATAACAACAAACACATATATATCTTCTTTATAGATACACAGAAACACCCACACTTTAATTTTTTTAATAGATGCAACTATTTAAAGAGAGAAAAACCTGAGAAGAATGAGCAAGTGAACCTGTATGGAATCAATAGACTACTACTGGCTTCACCTACAAAATACAACACTGCAGACGATTTTCAGTCAATTCGCAAGCTTTCTATTATCTTAGACATCAAGGTCACTTGGGGTTCCATGCACCCGCATAAAAGCACACCAGCACAGAAGAGAACAGCAAGACAGGCTTAGTGTAAAAAAAAAGAAAAAGAAAATTTAAAAAAAAATTCCCATATTTGCACTAGGCAAGATCCTGTTCCTCAGTGCCCTGCCAAGCTGCTGTGATTGTGTCACCTCTCAGAAACAGACAATGGTGGGTAAACCAAACCACTACAGGGCATAGATAGTCAGGGGTTTATTTCAGTCCATATTCAAAGCATATAGGATCTAAAATACAGCCCTCAAAGAGGATGGATTTCAGCCTTTCTTTACTGCCTTTAGCTATACAGAGGAACAGGCAGGAGGCACATGCTGTGAGCCCTGAAACTATGAAACAAGATGAAGATTCAAGACAAAATTCTTATGCTCATGAGAGACCAAACACCGATGCTAGCAACTTTCTGATATCCATAAATGCATGCAATGGAACAGATGGTAAAAAACATAAGGAAGAGGATATAAAGCAATACAAGTGACCCGGTATAGCAAACTGGTATGTATTTGATTCCAGGGTTAAAAGTTAAATGAACAGACACATCCTGGCAAAAGGCCAGCTCCTAAAAGAACACAAACCTACGATTTGAGTTCTGGTTTTGATTTCAAACCCATGAACTTTAAGTGGATTTGAAATCATGCAAAACATGCTTGCCCATTGCTGTTCATAACAAGAAAGACAGACAAACAAGCTCTTGTTGGGGCAGAGATTGCCCTGTGGCTCCCCAACCTGAAGCTGGCAGAGCAGAGCCTGTGCATCCCACTTGGAGACGGCACAAAGGAGTGACCCGCAGCTGGCAGTGCCCCTCCTGGGACTGCTGAGCGGCCCAAAAGCTCTCTTTTGTCTGGGCTTTGCTGCTGTTGTTGTTGCTAAGTTTACAAGAAAAGGTTTCTATTCAAGGAAGCAAAGAAGGGAGGACTTGGGAACCTCCTGTAGCATTTCAATGGCCTGGCTGGAGCTGTACCCACACAGAGCAGTGATGTTACAGTGCCCACAGGCTGAAAAAACAGGAGAAAAACTTCCAGACATCAGTAACAACTCTTAAAAGCAACCAGGTGTAACTGGGAAAGGGGAACAGTATTCGAGGCACACTGACACTTATTTTTCACACCTGCAGAGAAGCCGGTGTGTCTGCAATCTCACTTGCTTTTTCCAGTCTCAGGCATACAACACAAACTTTTTTTAGTTTATTTTAAATTATATGTAAAATTTCATTTATGTTTGGAAGTCTAGAACAGGCTTCAAAACTGAACAGGGTAAGCAGGGTAAGTGACTCTGACACTTGTGCAACCACTGCACTGTTTTTCCCTGAGATAACTCACCCTTCACCTGAAAGGGCATACCCTAATTCTGTCCTAAGAGAATGTGTTACCACCACGCTTGACTTGTAAACAACCTTGAAAAGGAGATAGGAGGAAGATACTGTTGCAGTTGGAACATGCTACAGCCTGATGTTCCATGTCATCCGTACCTGGACTCTGGAATACTTGGGAGGCTTAGGTTGGTTATCAGGTAAAGGCTCTTCCCCCAGAGTGTGGCAGGGCACTGAACAGGCTCCCCAGGGAATGGTCACGGCCCCAAGGCTGCCAGAGTTCCAGGAGTGTTTGGACAACGCTCTCAGGCACAGGGTGGGATTGAGGGTTGTCTCTGCAGGGTCAGGAGTTGGACTGGGTGATCCTGGTGGGTCCCTCAGGATTCTATGAACACTACACCCTTTTCTGGAATAGCCAGTGTTCCGAACGAGTAAAGCAACAGTGCAGACTGGTTACTGCCATCAGCAGAGAATACCAGAACTGTTAATGACAAAGAGGGGCAAGAAACTAAATCTTCAGCTTTTTCTCCTTTCCAGCAAGTTCAGTCAGAGCAAATTCTTTGGCAAAAAAAAGTAAAAAAAAGATCCAAGAAATCAAACATAAATCTGGTAATCTGCTGAGAGGGGAAGAGCAGAGGGAAGAGAACTGGCAGGCTTTATTATTAAACACACTTTGTATTATCCGACGGATCCAAGAGTAACGTACAGCAACTGGACTCTGTACAAGCAATCTATTATACTGCCTGCTCTCAAGCTAAATATATTGCTGATTTCCGAAAGATCAGAATACCTAACTCTGGATGCCTTAGGAATAAACAAGAATAAATTTGTATTCTACTATGCCTGAGACAGACCTACTCAAAATTTTTCCATGAAAGCTGTTCCTCAGCAATGAACCAGGTTTTCAATAAAGCCTTTTTTTTTTCTTTTTGTGAAAAGTATCTGCTTTTGGATGCTTTCCTGAGATGCAATCCAGCTAGGAAACTGGGACCCTAGAGCAAGTAAGCTTATTTTTACAATCAAAACCTGAAGTTTTCAGTTTTTCATTTTAAAGCTGTAATTCTCTTTGGTGGGAACCCTTTTCTGGTGAGACCTCTTTTTTCTGGGCATTTCCAGGCAGGGAATCCCTTTAGATTCCACAATACTGGTACATTTTAGATTTTAGAGGTGTGAACCATTCTTTTCCACAGTTTTAGTTTTCCTTTAAGTAGAACTTGAAGGAAAATACTGATCACATGAGATCAGAGTCTATTCTGACCTCGATCAGAGCTAGGGATCCTTAGGACTTGTGGACCTGCAGCACTAGCCCCTGACCTTCCTGTTCAAATAGATTATATTAAAAATAAAGAATAAATGTTAATACAGTTTAATTGCTCCATTTTTAAAGTCAATAAAATATTAAATTAAGGCCTTCTAGCCTGCAAAGCTTCTTTGTGTAATTTTTAAAAGCCTACGATTCAGTATTTCATCAGGGAACAAGTACTCCTGGACAGAAATCACAATACCAATCTATAATCAGTTACGTGTTTATGGAAAAAGTGATAAATCCCTGAAAAAAACTGTCTCATAACTGAAGTCCTCCACAAACACTTTTGTAGCAAAATTAGTAAAATTACTTAGAACCAAGCAAATTGCTTTAGACTTGACAAAAAAATCAGTGCCTAGGAAATGTGCATCCAAAAATTTTATTTTCTTTTAAACCTTTTACATAAATACAGCAAGATTCAATGCTAAGTATGAAGCAGACCATGTTAAATTCAACAACAAACTTTTAAAAGTAATGGTTACCTATTTTTCTACATTTTTAATGAAATAAGCTGTCCTTACATGCTAGAGACTCTGGATTTAATTCCTTTCAAAGATATTTAGATTCATATTCTCCTTTGGAGGATACTTTCAAGGCACTGATCAATAGATTCCTAAGATTAAGTTAAGAACTACACTCATCATAAGTACTTTCTATCTGTTACGCATAATTTCTCTTTATATACATAGAGCGTAAAGATTTTTCTTTTTCTCTCTCCCTTCCCTAAACTTACAAATCAGCAAGTCTGGTCACAGTAACAAGTGCAAAACAGAGACTGAACCTGTGCAGCATGCCTGATATTTGGATTAGAGCATTAATTCTGCTAGTTAGCTGCAGCAGTGCACACTTTTAAGATAGATACTTTTCATATTGAGTCAATAGTTTTGTGCTATTATTTATAGTCACAATGCCTTGACTGGATTTCTTTTAAGACTGCAATCTTGTTCTGTGAGACAGCACTGATTAATTTCAAAAGAACTCATACGATCAGGTCTGCTTGGCTCTGCTACAGAAATCAGAACCTAGAGTGCCAGTGAGTACTGCCTATTCAGCATAATATGCGTTATGTATAATTAAAAATGGATAACCACACTGGCTCCATAGCCAGGAAACTTTTCCAAATGCCTTTTCTGTCCCATAAAGCTCATCTGTGGGTTTCCAAACTTGCAGCTGAAAACTAACAGGGATGCACGAGCAACCTACTTCTAGCAGAAGAAAAAGAATTAAGCATCTTTTTGACTCCACACCTACTAATGAAGGTGAATGCCATCCTGCACAGCAGAGGATTCCTTGAGGCATCACGTCTGCATCATAAAACATGTATACAACTAAAACTGTGCAGAAACCGGAGAATTAGAAGACCAGGTAGCAACTGTATTTCATACCCCATAAAAGCATCAAATGTTTTAGCAAAACCCACAAAGACCTATTATCTTCCCTTAGGTAAAAAACCAACTTTTACAGTCTTCTCAACTGCAGCATTTTATGTATAGCACTAATCTTAGGGGAACAACACAAGTAATTTAAATTTGAACAATACAGAGGTCAAAGGAGAAAGTGAAACATTCAGTTTTATAACTGATGGTCATTCCAATTGGAAAAATAACTGTATTATTTCCCCTCATTTGTTTCAGGAGAAGTACAATCCATTGCAAACATCACTCCCGAAGAAGCAAAAATTTAGGACTGACATACAAATATTTCATAGGGAAAGAGCTGGATGCAGGGGAATGACCAACACACATAGCTCAGAAGGCAAAGCCATTAAATCCAGCTTACAAGAATCATGTGTCTGGAATTAAAAGTATAGCATTTCAGCATGTTTTTCACTAAAGAGGAAAAAAAAAAATCCTCTCAACTCTCCCTCACTTTTCCAGACACTGAAAAAATATACCATAGAAGATGCTGAGAAACACTATAGCGCACTGTTGGAATTGCAATGTGTGCAGTTTGTGATGAAAGCCTGTGCCATGTTTATTAGAGGCCACTCAAAGTGTCTCATATTTTCCTGCCTTTGTCCTTCCCACTTCACTATCACAGGGAAGCGGACAAACAAGTTTACACGTAGACATTATTCCGTACAGCTACAGTGCATGTTTTGTTGCAGCATTTGGTGCCCAGGACATGCTCCTGAAAGACGCTCTTGCCACCCCCAGGAACTTCTGCGTATCTATTTCATTAATTATTCTACCAACTTGTGGGTAGAGACCAGTTAAAGAAAATACAGTTCTAACTTTCCTTACATGCCAGCAAAACAAGTAACAGTGCTATCTGCTATTTCAGCATCTTAAAGTTGTTTAAACACTTCTAAAAGGTTACAGAACGAGAGCAAAACCAGAGAAGCTGTATTTCAGTATTCACAGTGTATTCCTAAAAAGCCAACACACCCTCAGCTACCATATCCATTTCAACACTTCAACACATCTGTGGTTCCAAAGCAAAAAAGGCTCCTATGAATGGAGTAGCTGTACCCACTTTATCTCTCTTCATATGCTTCTCCCCAGTATCACCAGAAGGGTATAGATAACTCCATTTCTGTACAAGCTATGCAAGCAGAGGGCAGCCTTCACTCTTGGCACATTCAAGTATGATGTTTTTATAACCTCCATGAGCTGTCTCACTTCTCCAAAGTGAAAAATGTTATATAAATAAGACAACTGAGAGCTGGATTATGGCAGAACTTTATCAGTATATATAGTATAGCAATCATTCATTGTCAGGTATGACATTCCTACTAAAAGCATTTTTTAAAGTTTAATTTAAGGGTACTATAGCAAATGAGAGGAGTCAAAACACTGAAATTGGAGTCAACTCCCACTGAGAAGGATGGGGCAAAGACTGGTGGAGTCATGGCATACAATGAAAGCAACTATTTTAAACTCTGTTCCAAAAAGTTTAGAAGAATTTTTCATGTCTTAATCCTGAAATGTAGGAACATCTTTTTCTAGTGAACTGTGTGGAAACTAAGCAGTATTTGTTGTTTGTATCTGCACATGGAGGGGCTGAGCTAATAATGATGCGGTACCATGCCCACATACAGGCTCCAGATTGCCAACATGTGCAGCCAAGGCTTGCTTGCTGAACTAGCTTCTGAAAAGTGTCAATGCATTCCTATCCATTTTTAAATTCCACTTTCAGGAGCATTTTGTTGTTGCACAAGAAAAGCAGTGATAAATTAAGACATGACAGGATTCAGGCTTCAATACATATTAAAATACCATTCACTATCAAAGTACTGCAAAAGAAGGACACTGAGCCTTCATAATGGTAAGACTCAACGAACTATGTCTGTCTTTTAAAATGTCTTACTGAAAACATTTAAGCTTGCCAAGACAATTTTCATTCAACCAGGCTGGAGCAGATACACAGAAGTTGTGTTTGCAGAGTACAAGTGTGGGGGCCTTTAGCAAAGTTAAACACAAATAAAGTAGAACTAAAAGGACAGTGAGCTTAGTCGGTAGTTGGTAAGCATGGAACTCCAAACAGCTGTGGCCAAGAGCATGCTTGACCATACCCTATGTCACAAAGGTAAGCTCCATTAGGAGAACCTTCCTTTCCTCCACTACAGAAAATGTTTAGTGGAAACTCCATGGATTGTAAAAGAAACCTTTTACATTTGTCCCAATACACAAACTGGTATCCGGCTACATCCTGAACAAAGGTACCAACAAGTACTGCGCAGAAAAATCAACACTTGCCTGATTTTCCCTCATTTATTAGAAGAAACTCTGTTTCATTCTTAATGCAGACACAGACACTTTCTTCAGAACTAAACAAAGGGAAGCATCTGACTAATAAACAGACCAGCAAACCAGCAGCTGGATCTTTTGATGCATACTCCATTGTCTCAGCCTACTCCAAGCCCGTGTTCTTGTCACAGGCTGCCAGCAGGTACAGGTGGCACTGACAGGAGGCAGACTGCTGCTGTGCTGTGCTCACAAACACACAGCACTAGGTGACTTCCTTTTAGTTACAAGCCAACCAATATTCAGTAGTGACAGCTTTTTCCTCCTAAGTTTCTGTGTATTATATTAAAATACCAGTAAACGATATTAAGGAATAAAAGGAGAAACGACTATGCCAATTGCTTGCATTTTGAAATTTAATTTAGGATTTAGAAGTTTCTCTCTTCTCTCATCACTTCACAGTATCTTGGACAAAAAATTAAGGTTTATTTTACTGGAAGTATTAGCAGACTAGAATTAAGAATTGTTTACAAAAAGAATCCTCCAATCTTGCTCAGCTGTACAGATCTTCTCCCTACCCTAGCAGAAATAACATATACTAGTAGTAATGCACTTCATCAAACGTGAGCCAAAGAAATGGACTTGTGAATCAGTTGTTTTATGAAAGACAAACTATTATTTGGTAGAATTACAGTAACAAGCCACACTGGAGGTTCTGGTAATACTGCCATCTGATGACAAGTGACTTTTTCTAAAAAAATAAGGACACAAACCAACAAGTGTTTCTCTTACCTGAACTGCACCTCTCAATGAACTACCAGGAAGATTCAAAGGGTGGGAGTCATAAATGGGTAGGAGAAAACTTAATTAAAATATTAAGCTATTAAAAAATAACAAGAAGAACAATAAAACCAAACGGCCCTGATTTACAGCTGGAAGCAGCTCATTTCCTCCAGGGGTGTCAGCAGCAGCTATAATTTACGCTGGCTAGGGCACTACCACTCCCTTCAGCTGCTAGCAGCACTCTGCTCCTCTTGGCCCATGCACAGAGTGTTTACACCCACAGCTGATCACTGCAACTGATTTTCATGCCTTTTTCCACCCAGCACCCTGAGGAACTTAGCTACTACCAGCAGTTAAAGTAGTACAGAAGTAACTTTTTACTTAGGAAGTGCATAAAAAGAGAAGGATAAGCCCAAACAGTGCTCACATTTGCAAGAAGTTTGGGAAACACTCATCTACCCTATCCACTATTTCATCAGCAAAGATCTGTGTTAATTCAGACAATTAGATAGGTCTGACATTAGGGCCATGCTATTTTTCAAAGTTTTATAAAAAACTTTCCTATCTAGACGTAACAGAGGCATGCAGTAAGTCAGGGCCAGAAACCACACAGATATTCAAACACTAATTTCAAACACTAGTTACAGAAGGCTTAGATTTCAAACTGCTTTACTTCGCTCTATCCTGATCTAGTGAAAACATCATGTCTCTCTCCTCCAGCCATTGCTGTTTCCAAGAAAACATCCAAATCCCAAAGGTGGTATAATACAGCCACACAGTAAGTTCATGGGGCACTCCTGGAAGATTTCCCTAAGGCACACAGGTCACAGGATTAGAAAAATCATTAAGCACCTGAAAATGTGCTCTCCATCCACACTAAAATTTGGCTTAGCTTATTGAAATGGAAAAAAGGTTCTGGCTGTCTGTGCCAGTTTTCCCATGTAGAGTGGAACGTTTTCAGATGTCTGGTTATGTAATGGGGAATCCTTCCCACTGATCAATGATAATATCCCCCCTTAACAGGATAAAAGTACATGCAGCAGTAAGCCCCTTCTGAGGGAGTGGGCAGGTTTACATTGTCTAGTAACACTGTAGGTTCTTTTTTCATGCTATGAATTTATAAAGGTTTCCCTCTATACAAAGATAGATTCTTCTTCCTCTCTGCCCACCAGAACACTTATCATGAAGTTACATGTCTTCCTTAAGACTCACATTTACTTTGTAAAAAATTTAAATATGTATTTCTGATGCAGAATATGAAGTTACCTACACTCTCTGATTAGCCTATATTTTATTCCCCAGCTGTTCTGCAAGCAATTTTCTCCCAATCCCATCCTTATCCTGCACTCTTGGGGGCGGGGGGGGAAGGTACTTTTTCCAGGAGATCTCTTAACCATGTAGTGGGCAAAGGTATACAGCATACCCTGTGTATTTGGATTTTGGTTTTTTTCTATGAATGGGGAAACATAGCATCAGTCTGATGATTTCCACTTCTTTTGTGAACTTTACATTACTTATACACCGGAAACCAGAGCATTTAAAAGTAAGCATCAGACATTTGTCTCAGTATGAAAATTCTGAAAGTCTAGTCAAAAGAATAATGACCAGGAGAGTTTATTTTTAAAAACCACTAGTTATTTTCAGGTCATTTAATTTTACAATGTTATCTATTGCTTTTGGAAAATATATATAATATATTTTGAAATACAAATTTCAAAACAGGCAGCCCTGTTCTCCAAACCGTCATGGGAGAGGGAGGCACTGCATGGCTTCAGGCCCTCAGCTACTCAGTCCCAAGCACCAGTGTCTACCTTCACTGACATGTACTTGACTGTTTTAAGAGTCATTTTGTCATAAAATCCTACCTGGAGGCAAGGTTTCATTTAACCACCTCCCCACAGGCAGAGAGTCAGCATTCAGACCGTCCTGTGCTGGGTGTTTTGTGAAAGGAGAGCTGATGTGGGCTTTGGTGAGGCAGCTGTAGCAGGGCCAGTCAACTCAGATTGGCATTATAGAGGCATTATATACAGTAATTATAATATAAAGGCATTATAGACAGTAACGTGCTTATATGTGACCAAGTCAGAGACAACGTACAAATTAAAATTAACTGAACCAGCAATGTTTGACCGTGAGATTCAGAAAACATGTGCAAAGCAGCCTCAGCTTATTTTTGAGTCACATTTAAGGCCTTTAAATATTTAGCACTACAGCAAAACCATTTTAAAGCTGTGTGTACATGGCATATACATCACTACTACTACTGTAAATATGAACAGAGGTTCACCAGCACTCTACAAAGGAATCAAATATCCAAAAGTTTATGAAGTTTTATGAACAAATAAGTTGTCCTTACTTCACATCCATTTCTCCATTACACATGAGTAAATAAACACGGGTTAAACAGAGAGGGATAGAAACCATAAAGGCCAGTTCAGCAACAGGTGTCAGCAGGAGCTAGGGAGAGATATCATTATTGAGCCTCAATGAGTATTTTTTATTGTTGAACCTATTCTATGAGAAGGAAAAACAGATCAAAATCAGCCTTCAAAATGCAAGGTTAAATCCCAGTAAAAAAATAAAATTTAAAAAAAAAAAGGAAAAATAGAGGAATGAATGACTCAGAAAATAATCACTCCTACACTGCTGGCAGCTTCTTGAGAGAGTTACAAATGTGTTCAGATTTATTAATTCAAAGAGCTGCCTGAAGAGGGAGAGATTATGAAAAAAGTGAAATATCATTGACAATTAATTCATCTCCTTGTTCCCTCTGCTCCCTGCCCCCGCCAAGTTAAAGCTCAGAAAGAAGGTCCTACTTCTGATCAACTGATATAACCTTAACTTATTCACAAAGCAGGTAACTAGTACATCCAGAAGGAAACAATGGATGCTGCCTATCAACCTTATCACTCCCTAATTTCACAGTAAAGGATGCTACACACATCTATCCCATCACCTGGCTCAGTCAACCAGCATCCCCCACACACCATCCCAGACAACTCCTTCATACCCTCTAAGCACCACCAGCAAAGCCTTCCCCACACACCTTCCCAGGCACTTTGATGGCCTTCCCGGGAGAGCGGGCACACAGGGACAGAGCCCCCTGCCCAGCCTCTCGNCCCGCGCACCTGCTGGCGGCGGCGGAGGGAGGGCGCTTGTGCCCGGGCAAGGCTGAGCCCGACCCCGGCAGGACGGCAGCGCGCGGCGCCGGGCACCTGCGGCGGCCGGGGGGAGCCGGGATCCCGCCCGAGGCAGGGAAATAGCGCAGGACAGAGCCATCCCGAGCAGCGCTTTCCGCCGGAGGAGCCCTCGGACAGCGCGGCTCCCTCACCGCGGCCTCGGGGCAGCGAGAGGGGGCGAGCAGAGTCACCGCAACGCAACACTCGTTCTTGACGGTNCCGCTAACATCCCCCGCCTCAGGCGGCTCCAGCCCGACAGGGCGGCCCTTCCACACCTCGGCGGTTGCCGTCACCCCCTCCCGCTCCCCGGGACC
>VZTH01011906.1:0-64947 GCA_013397815.1 Aleadryas rufinucha | reverse complement strand
TTTAATTTCCACTTAGAAGGATAGTTTGGGGGTTTTGTTTTGTTTGCGGTTTTTGTTTTGCTTTGTTTTTCTGCACGAAGAGGCCACGGAAACCTCTTTAATGTATTTCCTATTAAAGCAATGACAGTCATCTAAAAACCAGTGTATTTATGGAGCGCCTTTATTCCCAGGGCAGTTTACAATGCGCGGCCCTGACTTCGGGCGCTGTATCCTCCGGTGCCGTTCCCGGACTCCAAGTATTTCCAGGATCCAGGTGTTCGCACGTGACTCAGCATGTCCCCTCCGGGGCACAGCCGCTTCGGGACAAGGGCTGGCATCCCGACAGGAACGCGCACTCCTTACCCAGGTGGAGTGGAGCGCTTTGGTCAGGCAGCCCTGGTCCAAAATGGAAAAAAAAAAAAGACAGATTTAAAGAGAAAAGACAAGAAACTACTTGATACCTCAATTATCAGTGCATCATATTAAAGGATTAATGAAATTACTCAAAGCTCCGTAAAGATGTCGAGTGATGGTATTTTGCTGTGCATTTCAATCACCTTTTGAATCCAGTCCCAGGGAGGTGAAATGATGTGCCTTTCATCTTCAACCCAATGCATCTATCAATAGTTTCCCACTAAAACTGTAAACACTTGAGTCAGGATCTTTGGATTTGGAATGAAACCCATACAGCAATTGTTAAAAATAATTTTTTTTTAAAAAGTATTTTTCAAAATATCGATTTTGTAATCTAATAGAAAAAAGTATTAAAACAGTAAATCGAGAGTTTTTTTACTGATCTTTCACATACACCAAACTTGCAAAAGAACTTACCTGAAACCAGTTTGTTAAAATAAAGGGAAGGAAAAACAAACTTTAAAAGAATGTGGAGGTTACAGTTCATAAACTGGGGCCTGGTTGCAGCTTGCTGGTGTGATATCCTTATAACTCCCTGCAGTATTCCAAACCATGATAGTCTGGGTGAAATGTAGCTTGTGCCTCCAGTAATCAAACTTCAGTCTCTATGTTATTTCCTACTTAATTTATTAAATAGGTAATTAGTTCAACTTCTCAATATCTATTTTGGAGTGATCAAATGCTAGGAGTAAAACCCTTCAGTGTACAGGGGAAATTTCATTCTCAATTCACAAGGCAAAAATGTGCAAGTGGATTTAGGTGTCTACACATGTTCAGAACTGTATAAGCAAAGCTTTTGCTTCTGACTGGGAAATACTGAAAAAACAAAATTTTTTAAAGCATAAATATAATAGAAATTTTATAGACATCATAAATAAGTTGGAAATGTTTTGTGTTAAAGATATTAGTGTTTACTTTCAGCTGATTAGATGCTCATGCACGTTACATGTATAAATAAAAAAATAAGAATTAGTCACCACTTCCACATGAATATGAAAACATAAGACACTCAGTTGTTACATTTTAGGACTCTTGTCTTGCCAAAGAAGAAGCTTGAAAGCATTAGTGTCAAGTAAGTATTTCCACACTGCCTCTTTTTAACATGGATACCAACCATGTTTGTTCTGCCATGTGTTGTAGAAGGGCCTGATATTTTAAAGTCATGTTCATCATCACTCTTAAAAGTGTCTTCTTTCATTTATTCAAAATTTGTCTCCACCTTTTTTTGCCCATTGAAAGTAATATGTATATAAGCCTCTGGAAGGCTTTTCATGACTGCAGAAATGGGATATTAGGCATTTGTTTGAAGAAATTAGTATGGTAAACAACAAAATTCTGCTAATACCCTTCCAATAGGGAGGTGCAATCTATTTTAGCAAGAATTGGCTAGAGCATTCAAACTTAGCTGAGTAATTACTTACTTATACACAATGTGTAGTTGGAATTTCGTAGTAAAATATTAAGCTGTGAGCACATTCTTGCTACTTTTTTTATACCAGTTCTAGATGTTTATCCATGCATTACAGCAAATAGAAAACTATATTGTTAAAATGAAATTTCAGTTCTATTTCTTATTTCGTCACTACTCTTTCAGGTTTCTTTACGCTTGACCTTTTCTGTGTTTATATCCCACATAACGGATTTATTTGTGACTTTTTTCAAATGTAATAGTAAGTTCAGTATAGCTTTAGTTGAATCATGCACATTAATGGTTTGCATTTTTATATATCAAAGTTAGATCAATGAACAGGATGTTTTCAACCTGTAGTAAGAAAGAAAATACCACCTCTAGTTAGCAAAGAATTTTTTGAGTAAAGCGTAGCTTCCTAATCAGTGCTGGAATGTTCAGGTTCCCACCAAAAGCTTATATGACAGCATTGCTTAAAAAAATATTTGAAAAAGTTCATGACACTGACAGCACCGAATCTTCCAGTCTGAAATAATGTAAAAAAAAAAAATCTTAAACCAGCATATTTTTTCCTTATTTTTAATGAAGTGGCATACATGGCAGATACAGTGGGAAAAAAACCCCAAACTTAGAAAGCTACTGGAATCTTGATTATGGTGCCAGTTAAACTGGCAGGCTTGAAGCACATCAATATTGTTTCAGTTGTTTCCTAAGGCCAGAAAACCAGACCGTAACTGTTGTAACCAAGCTAGATAAGCACAAGCTATTGGCACAGCCTTCATTGTCCTTATAAAATAGGAGCCAAGAGCAAAATTTTTTGGAGGATCAGCTGGAAATGATGACCATAGTGGAATTTTACTAGGAGAAACATAAGAATTATGCATTGTGTCAGGCCAAAACTGCATTGCCATGCTTAAAGAAAGCTTGCTATTGAAAAACGGTAATTTAGGCAAGGAGAATTACATAGGTGAATGTATTAGGTTATAATAATTTTCCATTATTGCTTTTCCTTCAAATTAAAACAAAAAATTCAGAACCAAACAATAGATGTAAAGCTAAAATAGATAACGACAATGAGATCTGAAACCCTATGTCATACAGGATTAGCTTCTCATCACAGACACATAGTTTTTGTTGATTAAAAGCGAATGTGTGAAAGCAGACATCAGCACCTCCCGTTGTAGTTAGGAGCTGGCAACCAGGGAATCATGTACTGCAGTTCTGGTCTATTTGCTGCTTATTTGTACTTTTTCTGACACCTCGCTACACGAGAGTCTCTGACTGTAGGTGAGCAACTAAGTTGATACACAATTCAGGACTACTTGGAATGGGACCAGTAAACAGGTTCAGAGAGAACAGGAACTTGTTTACCTAGCTGCTTGTAGAAACACTAACTGGAAAGGTGCATATACTTGGGATTTAGACACCTGACAGTTGGCAGCAGAAAAGTCCCAAACTGGTTTTGAGTATGGGCAGCAACATTCTCTTTCAAAGAAAAAAGAAAGTGCTGTGGACCAAGCCAAGAGAGAAAGAGGTTTTACCCTTTTAACTCCATCCTGCAGATAAAGTATTTAATCATGTGTTCATTTAAAATAAAAACAGTTGCTCTCTGACCACCAACTAGAACACAGAGCTCTCTGAGCCTTAAACACCATGTTAAGTGGTCATTCTCAGTCTTGAGTTTTCCATCTCTGCTCCAGAGGTCCCCTGATTCCCTACATATCTGCCAGTTTTTCCAAGGAGACTTTCCTCAGAGTTCCTGCAGCTATTTGTACACTTTGGTGCTCTCTTAGGGCCATTGGCAAGCTGTGCCAAGCAGGTGGATTTCTGCCTCTCTGAAGAAAACTTGTGGATATCAAGGGGCTCTGGCGGGCTGTGAAGGTCTTCATGACCAGGGGTCACAGCTCCAGCTTGACTATCTAGACTTCTCCAGCACTGCTTTCATTCATCCTCACAGGCTTGCATGACTTTGAAATCTAGTAATGCAAATAACAGCAAAATCTCCATCTGAGATCTTGAAAGGTTTATAATTAACCTCATTTTTTAATCCTTGGTCCAAGTCAGCAGTGTGGATGAGCCACACAGAAAAATATCCCAGCAGAGTCCACAATCTATGAAGATTCTTGGAGACAAAATCAGAACTGAAAAGTTTTTGTTTAAAAACCACCTACCATTGCAAACAAGTAAATATAACATTTAAAAGAAGTTACCATAAACTAGATTTCCACAAAAATCAGAAGCATCAATGTTCTGGGGCTGCTGCAGTCATCAACTCTTGCACATCTGGCTTGACTCACAGCAGTCAGCACTAAACTAAGGATAATAGGATACACTTCAACGTTCCATGTGTTGTGGGAGGGACCAGAATATTGTGACCTACTATTTGGGAGGAGTGCTGAGATTAAAAATATGCCAAAATCATCACATTTTCTAACTGCTGCATTAGTAAAGATCTGCATGATTTTCATCCGTGCTGACATGGAATCAAGGAAAGCCAGTTTAAAACCAAGCATCAGTATGATTAAAATCATACAGACAGTCTGCGGGCTTATTTTTAATGCAAGAGGACAGTAATATAGTGACCACTGGCTAGTAGCTGCTCATCACACACGAATATTGAAATGTCTCAGTTATTGATTTAGCATCTCACAGGTCCAACTCAAGTACAAGTTTCAGCCCTTGAGGAAATCACCAATGAACAGGAAAGTGATGAAATCCCTATTTAGAGAATTGAATGCCAAAAATTTTATCTAGATTAAAAAAATAAAATGTTGCTTAAATTTTCCATAAAAAACATACACATATAGGTATTAAAATGGTGGTTTTGCTTCTACACCATGGCTTAAACCAGTCATCACAGGAGTTGTGAGCCGTGTTTTTTATTTGCTAGAGCACATCTGTATCATGTTGTGGCAATTAATGTACATTCAGGTTTTGAGTTGTCTCCACAAACAGGAACAGTCTAAACACAGCAATATTTATTCAATTACTTATCATTATTCTTAGAATGGTGCCATTTTAACATGCCACAACACTGTTACTCACATGCAATAAGCTTTAAAAACGTGGCAGTTTTAACCTGGCAGTATTATTTAAATGGCTGGACAACAAGGAGGGGGGCATGGAAAAGAAGGGCTGACTGTACTATAATGACACAGCATCAATCAGCAATACTCACCAAATTGTATCATCCTTGGCCTGCTGCAAAAGGCTGAATCTGCTGCAAACATACTCCAGGCATCTGTGGGAGAGATCTGTAACGAGAATGATGGAAACCACCAATTTAATAGGTTTTATTTAGCGCTCTCATATTTCACTGCATTAGAAAGCATGAGTGCTTTAAACAGGTGACTTTACCAGGTAAGCACATTGTCAAAACTTGTTTCAAGAATATATCTTCTTTAACAATACAATAGTCTATAATAACCAACAATAGTATCTCAAACTGACATTATCTAAAAATGTAAGATCCAATATAATTCAATTAAATACCAATCTAACAATTTTTATGCAAATTACTTTACTCCGTCCTGCACATTCCTTTATCTCCAGAGATCATTCTCAGTTTCCTTTTCTGTAGCTTTTCTAGCACTACACTGCATTTTTTTAATATCACCACTGAAGCTGAAGACAATATTTCAACTCTTAAGCCTACCAGAAAATTATAGTTAGATTTATATTGGCTTTAGTCACACAACTTTGCTTTCTGATGATTTTTCAAAATACTTTCCCATAAAGACTAGAAAGTTCAGATAGGCCACCAGCATTATTTTTGGTTTATTCTGAATTTCAAACTTTTTCTTGAGTCTATTAATAACCTTTGTACAAGAATGTTCATTAGAAGGAAGGCTGTTAGTTCATCCTAGATTGCCAAACTCTTCCCATTTCAAGTCCCAGTTGCTTATAACTTTGCCAAACACTAAATGCTTGGGCTGAAATTTTCCATGCCATGTCTGTGTTTCAATCTGAGATGTGTTGGAAAATTTCAGCTAAAATAAATAGAATGGTTTCCAAGAATGAATGTTGGGGGAAAACATTCTGTTTTAGTGGGGAAGAGGGGGGAGAGGGAAAAGGGGAAAAAAAATCAAGAGATATTTTCTCTGCAGAGCGCACTTGTTCTGATTCACTGCCCTGAAATTGGCAGGAAGGAATAATTTTGTTTAGAATTACACGTTTTTTTTGTTTTTTTTTACTTTCCCTGTGAAAATCAACTGAGTATGGACTACTTATAAGCTTTTGAAAAATTGCTGCCTATGTGAATTTACTGCAACATGGGATGGGAAAGAACTTCCTGATGGGCTGAGATCATGCAATTCTAATGTGTACAGTAGATGCCCAGGCCCAAGAGCTCCACAGACAATCCTGGCATGTGCTCCTGCAAGTCTTTGGCCCCCAGACACTCTGTTCTATTGCTCTGTTACACTAAAAACACAAAGCATGAGGTGAAACCCACTACGCCAGTTCAGTGCAAGAAGGAAGCAGAAGTTGGAGAAAGAGATGGGAAGGAATTGCTAATAGCGTCATTAAATAACATTTCAAGGTGACCTAAGGACCAGAAAAACTGCAGGGGAAGGCAATAGCCCTTCGCAATTTCGTATGAGGTTAGATTCTTCTTGCCCCAAGTCTGAAGTGCAGTGCCAGCAACAAATAATCATGGGCAATTACATCCACACTGAGAAGATTTCCATCTCTGGCTTGGGCATTACTGGGGTAAGATTGTGAACAGAAGACATGGTATGTCTCTCCAGTATTTTAGTGACCTGCTGCTGCCAACACACTGGAGGAAGTTGGTTAATTCAGGAATCAGAAGAACAAGACCTAGAATGCAGCAGCAGCTGCAGTGCCCTACAGAGAAAGAGAGTCAGTGAGAAGAGAAACCTGGATTAGACTGGTAGTGTTTGATTCTGCAGGGACAATGGAAGACTGCAATGCTCAGCAACCCCCATATGGCACACATGTGGCATCTCCAACTTAGATATCCAAATGATTTCAAGAGGCAAGGCTGTCCTGCCATCAGCCTTTCAAATGTACAGGGATATTCATCTTCATAAGTCATGAGAGAAAAGATGGGCAGAAATGCCAGATTCATGATGGGCAACAAACTTTGTGTCAGGGTCAATCATAAAGAATGAACAAAATTCCAGCTTATCTGAACTTAGTTTTTGAATTGTGTAAGTTGCAGTTGCTTCCTATTTTGGTGTTTTAGCCAGCTTTGCTTCCATATTTCACAAAGTCCTGGCACAACCATTATGGTTTTTTAATCCCTTTTGTGCTTAGCCTCTGGTGTCTTCACAGGGACAACATACAGTCAGAATCACTCCAACGGAGTCCAGAGCATTACTGTTCTTCTTCAAAGGCCTCTGGTGCAGATGGAAAGCCTTTGTTGTCTGTGTCACAGATATCTGGCTGCCATCCACCAATCTTTGACTTGCAAGCAACAAATGAAGTACTTGCAGATCTGGTGCAGGCTGTGAGAACCAACTTCTAAATAGCAGCCATAGCCCATTTCTGTCCCAGTTCAGGGGTTACAATAAATTCTTTGGAGTTGAATAGGTTTGGGGTATGTTTCTACACAAGTTCATGAAAACTTACTTTCGCATGTGGAGATTCTGGAACCATTGCTGGTCATAGTGAAAAAATCATATAAACCCCTTATGTTTCCTCCTCATGTAAGCCCTATTGATATGCCTAATCCATTTAAAGAGAGATACAACTATGACATCAGCCACTTGTTTTCTCCAGATTCAGAGCTCCCAGCGCTGCTGAGGGATTGCCCATCACCAACAACTGTGGTGCAA
Source organism: Aleadryas rufinucha (assembly GCA_013397815.1). NCBI lineage: Eukaryota > Metazoa > Chordata > Aves > Passeriformes > Aleadryas > Aleadryas rufinucha. The sequence goes on along the minus strand of VZTH01011906.1, from coordinate 57,348 downwards.
GGACAAAATGCTCCTCTGATAGATTCGCAGCTGTTTTGTTCTGCTGCAGATAGATAAAAGTGAACATCCAGCTGAGGCATTGAAGGCAGGCAGTGTGCCACATATCGGTGCTTATTCACATTCCACTTTGGATGGCACCAGGGCAGCTAGGAGAGATCCCTGCAGGCATTAGCATCACCCACAATATTCAGAAACTGAAGATGTCTGGGGTGTTGTGGTAAAAGAAAACTGTGGATGGAGAGGGGTAGTTTGTAGGCCTTGAGTTCAGGGCAAAGCCACAGAGTTTACCTGCTGTGAAGAGTGATGGCAATTAGAGGATAAAGAACTATATCTACTTCTGCTGTAGAGGTCCTGTATGGTGGGGGAAAAAAAATGAATAATCTTTTCCACAGCTGGACACCTAACCACATGATGCTTCTTTTCTGACTGGAGATTGAGGGATTCATCTGAGGGATTGCAGAACTGTCACAACTGGAGCTGAAGTAACTGGGAATTGCATCTTAGGCATATAAAGTGCAATAATAAACTGATGAACTCTTGAAGCTTAGGAACCTTGAATTCAGCCTCTGACATTTCTGAACGTTTTTAGTCTTTTAGTTTAAGGAGGACCATGGAAGGGTGACTGTTGTAAAGGAGGGATACCTGTTGTTACCTATAACTGTCATCCATTGTTGTTACTTAGTTGGGTATGAGCATGGGTATTTGTCTCTATATGAAACTGTTAGACTGCGTGAGTGAATGAAAGCACCTAAAAAAATTATCTTCTCAAAGTAACAGCATATATCACAAAAAACCAAAAAAACCCAACCACAAAACCCATACCAGAATAATAAACTGAAGAAAAGGGAAAAAACATTTTACTACATGTTCCATGAAATGCTGCCTCAAAAATAATGTTGCCCTCACTTCCTTCAAAAGCTATCCTGAATAAAAAGGAAAGAGTGTGGATTTTTTAGTTTGTGGCAGCAATAATAGCGTTTCATATATCAGAGCATCTTTGAAAACCATCCCAATTTTACTTTGCATTGTGGATAGATACACTTATCTTTTCATCTGAAAGAACTGTCAGTGAATCATACAGGTTACTGCACTTCTGTTATAATCATTAGGAGTAGAATTAGAATTTTTCAATTGAACAAACACAATTCTCAGTCATGTCAATCTTGATGCTTAAAAGAAGAGTTAAGCATAAAGTAGGCAACAATATTTTTAAGTGCTTTTCTTTCCTGCTCAACTAGCTCAAAATGAACAAACAATCTCATTTTATTCTTTTTTCTCCTCACATAAGTGCATGAAAGGTCTGCACAATTTAAGCATTGCATAGTCTTTGTTTGGCATATGAACAATTTGAAATAAACATTTATTGTTGACTTAACAAAATACCCTGAAGTAGAGGAGAAAGGACTCAGTGCCATTGAGCACTCTGTCCTGACTTCCATCTCTTTCATACAAAGACTTTATTGACCTGTGTAAGAGTCAGTTTTTGCTTAACTCTATAGGAGTATTATGTTCATAAACTAATGAATATTTTTGTAATTTAGGATACATATATGAACACAATAAAAACAAATCCTAAATTAAAAAAAATTATGGGCTCTATGGTCAGGCATTTCAATAATTCAATGCACTAGTGATTTATCAGTGCAGAAGAATTCTCTCTGGTTCCATAGCCAGAACCACTTGATGAAGGTTTCTGTTCCACAAAGGAAATGCTCAGTCAGTCATCATGCCTGAGGCAACTTCGAGGCTAACGTCACTTCTTGAGTGTCTCAGGTAAGAGCTTGATCTCTCAAATTCATATTGCACAATTATTTACACTGATTTTGTTTGCTTAGAAATGAAGAAGGAAATTGGCAACAACTACAGTGCATATGAACTTTGTTAAATGCTTAAGGAACCTTAACATGGTTAAGTCTTTTTAATGAGGGAAGAAATCTTAACTATGCTAAGACACTGTAGATGCTTAAGTCTCCTTAGGAATTTAGAGTAGCCCAGCCATGCTAAAGCACTAAGAGCTTAAAGAAACATTAATTGGTTAATAAGCCGTAAATTTTTAACCAATCTTAAAAGAGTTAAGTGCTATAATCCCAAATGCTCGATTCTTTTATCCAGTCAAAACAGTCAATGAGATCAAAACTGTGAGCCTCTGAAGTTCAGTATAACTTTCCTTTATATTGCTAGGCTGAAGTTGCAACCAAAGTCTGAATCCATGTGCAACCAAACCTTCATGACCAGGGATTTCAGCCTGCTTGAAATTAATATCTCTCTGCCCTGTGGATGAATTTGTACTAAGCATTCAGTTCTAAACACTGGTTACCTGAAATGTTATCCAAACCTCTTTTCTGATTTTTCTTTTTTCTGTGGGTATTTCTTACCAGTAAAAGTAATTTACTGACCCTTCCTGGTTAAATACCATTAGGCCAAAAACTCAGTAGAATATTGTTTAAACAGAGCAGTCACTATAAACAGCAATGTCTGACTGTGGGATCAGTAAGCCAAAGGGAATGTGAAGATTAAGGCAATGTTCCAAGAAAATTTATAGAATTAAATTAGCCAGACTAATTTAAAATATTATGTCATAATTATGTATGTATGTATGTATGTATGAGAAAATAAACATATTTATTAGAAATCAGTGACTTCCTTGCAATTCTAGTAATTATTTCAGGATGAAGGGAGCTTTTAAAACCACCTAATAAATTTGGGTAGACTGATCCTATACACTGCTGCTTTACTGGTAGCAACAGATTCCCCTGATTTACATCAGCATTTCATTAAAGCTAGTGCTGTTTATATGTTTTCTGACATCTTGTAGAAAATTAGTTTATGACCAGTAAGAGATCCTCATGAATAAGTAGTAAATTTTGGACACTGCTCATGGCTCCTTGGTATAGAAGAGCTTTATGCACAAAGCCCTACATTTGTCGGACAATCTCTCAGAAGAACTGTGGCTCTATTGCCAGCAAAAGGTTAAACTGCATTTTTGCAGTTTTGGAGTGAATCAGAGGGCGTTACTGAAGAGTAGTTATGCTTCTTATGAACCTCTAAACTAGGTTTGAGAGACTTTCTCTTTCTTTTTGTGTGCTATGGAGGCCCCTTAAGCAGCAGTAGTTCATAGCCAGGTGTGGTAGAGCCCAGTTCAGGTGTTTGGTGTGACATAATGCAGGGGAGAAAACAGACAAGAAATGAAAAAACCCCATCAGATTTGGTGCCACTGAAAGAAGATGCAGTAGACAGTTTTAAGGCCTTAAAGAAAAAAGGTGAAAAAAATCATGTAACATTAACCCTGTTTAATGCAATTCTCAGCTAGAGAGTTGTGAGTACATGGACAAGGGAACGAGAGTGTGTCCAGAGAACAGAATCTGCTTCTGCGGCCACATCGAGGGTTCACAATGAGGGAGAAAGCCAAGGAGGCCAATTACCAAACACTGAACATCCTGGAAATGTAGTATGCACGTTTTTGACCTGCTGAAGTGGCTCCACATAGCCTCAGAGCTTTCTGGCATTAGCAACTGTAAGTTCTCAAAAGTGCCAGTCAGTCTTCAAAATAGGATGACTTTAAAGTAGTTATATTTGCAAAAATAAACATCTTACGTGCTTTTTTGATTCCTATCTCTATGTTCAGAAACAAGTCAAAGTTGGGTTCAACTTTTTTCTCTACAGCCATCTAAACTAGAAATCATAATTAAAAATACATTGTTTAAAGAGGTGGCATTTCCCTCGTCTATCACTTCAGTGGAAGGGCTGGAACATGCAGCCTCCATGTCCATGAGCTAATCTGTCTAGCTCTGCCCTGTTCCAGTCAGTTTTACTGGAACAAACTGTAATTATGCCCTTTGTTTAATGTTTGCTCTTGCCTGAGTGTAACTCAGCTTAATAGTGCAATTGCCATGCATTTAACAAACTGCTCCAACAAGACTGGTCTGAGGCCTGCCGGAGGCAAGGCAAGAATCATTACTACTCTTTATTATACTTACAATTCATAACTGGAATATTGCTTCTTTTCATCCAGCAACTTATAATTCCTAAAACTTTGAAGTCTAAGAGGGCATTGCAAGTTATACAATACCTACCCATTACAAGTTTGCTGGATTTTGAACAAAAACATTTAGGTATTTAAAAATTGCAAAGCAAAAATATATTTGCAAAAAGCTTGTTTTCCCAAAGGCTAACACTCTCTAAATAGCTTGTAAAGGTACTTATTTTATTTTATCTATCTGTAGATACTTTTGAAGGACTATTTATGCTTTTTAGGTATGAGAATAGACTAATTCTTCCATTCTTTATTATTGCTGTAATTAGATTAAATTTTTGCCAAAACTCAAGTTATTGAAGTCATATACATTATAAACATAAATGTCACATACACACACAGACGTATCTATATACATTTCAAGATTGTCTTGGCTGGCATGAGGAAAAAGGTAAAAAAATAAAAAGATGCAGGTCAGACTGGCAAAAAGATTGTCTCTGGTGAGAGATTGTCTGAGCAAGCAGCTGCCCAGCACACCCAGGCAGGTTCCTGCTCAGCCTCACTCCAGCCTGTTTGGTTTGAGCAGAGCTCAGATTCCTGTTTGCTAATCCTTTCTAGTCAATTTTGCCATGTTATGGTTTATCTGTCTACTCACTTTTCCCAGGCTAAAATGATTGAGGTTGCTCAGGAAATTTTTTGGTTTGGTTTGGTTTGGTTTTTTGGCTCCTCGTGACATCAGTTTTAAGTCACATTTCCTCCAACCTTTGTATGATTATTGCCACTACAGAGACTTCTGGACAGTGAACAACTGCAGCTGTTACAGTATTTTTCCTAGAGCTTTGGGGAAAAGATTGAGGAGAAACAGATCCTAGTGTACTGGAATCTTTTCCTTTCCTTCCACCTCACTGTACTAAAGGAATAGCATCTCCCAGATATATCTGATACCATACTTGTATATCAAACACTGATGGGTTTGGATACTTGCAGTTAACAAAAAAGAGTTGTGCCCTGATATTTACTCAGTGTCAAAGCCAACTTAGTTTTTTGATGGTAGGAGCTACTCAACAGGTGCTAAGGTTGAAACTGGTGAGAGTCTGTGAATGCTATTTTGTTAAAATAAATTGGTAACTGTGCATTTAACAATTGGCAATTAAGCATCTGAGAGTGGCTGGTGCTAGAAACCCACTATGCATTTGTTTTCTATTTGCACTCAGCAGGTCTCATTTAGGTCATTATTGTTGCTTGTATTCAGCAACAAGAGACAAATAAAGAGCTTCTTTCTTTTCAGAAAGGTTGCTGCTTGTGTTTCTGCTTCTGATACAAAAATTTCTACTGTGAATCCTTGATCCACTTCCTTATTTTGACAGCTTTTATACCTTCCTATGGCTATTTATAAAATAAAGGTGGGGATTTTTTTCATGGCATGGTGACTTTTCCCAGCTATCTGATGCCACAAGGAAAATAATTAATGGATAGTCTAGAGATCTAAGGAATTTGAATGCATACTTACATTCTAATGAAGTCCATAGGTCTTAGTGCACAGTTGAGTACTTGGCTGTGCGTAGAAGAAAAAATGCAATTTAAAAAAGCATGCAAGCTTAAAACTTAAATTCAAATACACAGTGTCAGAAGTAATCTCTGGAAAGATGTATATATTTTACCAGGGATATTGCTTTTACTTAATAGTTGCATTTAATTACTAATTTACTTACTTGTGACATACCTTCTTCTCTCTCCCATTCTACATATATGCAGAGAGGGAGCAGTCTGTTGACAGACAAACATATATAATGAGGTTTGCAAGACTTTTCTAGTGGCAGGCACACTTTTTATCTTATTTAAATCAAACAATGTTTGATTAGCCTGTTGTATTTTTTCCTAGCAGACTTAGGTGAAAGAAACAAACTTCCATTTGTGCAATTTGCACAAGCAAAAGGCAAATGGAGCTAACTTTAAAATCTCGTGCTGTTGCTGAAATGAGTGAGCAGTGTTGTCCCGTTCCAATGATGCCATAACAAATAAATGATAGCACAGAGCCATACACTGCAGTGTCCAGGGGATGGGCCCCCTTTGCTTTCTTCTCCAGCCTTTCTCTGGTGAGGATTTGCATTTCTGGGCCATGATGGTGCTGAGGCTGTGCCCCATCTCTGAGCCAGTATAGGCTCTTCACAGCACCTGGAAGACCAGCATCACCACACACAAGCCTGTGAGATGGACAGCTGCCCATTAGGCCCCCAACCTTTAAACTGGGGAAGTGGGTTCAGGTTACCTTGCTTAAATTGCATCCTTATTTTCCAATACTATTAACATTTAGAAACTTTTACACAAACCATAATTTGGATCATTATGGACCAGAGTGGCTCATCTTATCTTCCCAGTAAGACTCGTTTATTTAACACCAATATTGAAGGAATTGGAGTAAGAGAAATCTGTGCCTGGAAAGGAAGAAATGGCACATATGAAGACTCCAGGTCTATCACATTACGTCAGTTTTAACCTGAGGGAGAATTTTATATCATGAAAATCCAAAACCCAAAAATAAAACCCTAGCAGCATCTCTTTTTAGCTAAATCAACAACATTTTCACTTCTAGAAGTTTAGAATCATTCAACTGTCTTTTCATAGATGTGTATGTGTATGGCCATACGTTCTTCTTTATCAGCTTCCAGTATGAATATGGAGCCAGAGACAAATGGGAGTGTCACCTACAGTCAGGGCTGCAATTAACTATAAATAAATAAATAAGACCCACCAAACCACCTTTTCAAAACTGAGGTTGTCATGAACGTGGCAAGTCAGACCTTTAAAGTCTTTTCAGCTTCACTGGAGGTGTGGAAAACAATCCGTCTAAGACAATATTCTGGACAAAGACTTTGTGGTGACGCGGGGGTTAATTACAAACAACAAAGGTTCATTATCCATGCCAGAATGTTGTGTTCTCACACAAAAGGCGGTCTCACTTGTTAAATGTCTAGCCTAGGCTATCAGAAATTGCATTACACTTGCTGCCCCTCCCCTTATTCCCGGACTTTCTTACTCTGGCCTTTTTTTTCCTTTCCTCCCATCTCTATTGAAAGACAGTAATTAAACACTAAAGCCTCTCAGTTTCTGCAGCACTGCGGGGGAACTCCTCCCTGTAATAAGCACCAATTACTGGCTGCGACTGCAGCTGATGAAGGATTATCCCCTCACTGAGCTACGGCAAGCTCTAGAGTATAATCTTCAATTAGTTCAATTCATGGAGCTCACTGGCAGGCAGGCCACTACGTTTCCCACGACTTACACAAACAGCCTTTCTTTGACACCCCCCAACTCTGCACAGATGGTCCCAGCACTGTCTGTTGCAAAGTTCAGTACATCTGGCCCCTAAACCCACCTAATGCAGGCAGCTAAACAAAGCCTGGGACTCAAGTGCCCTACAGTACCTATTTGTTTCAGTAGCAGCAGGCTAGTCTTTTTTTTTCTTCTTTTCTTTTTTTTTTTTTTTTTAATTAAAGAAAGAGAAATTATTCAAGGAGTCAGAAAACAGGTGGACAAACAAAAAACAACCAACAATCTTCTGGACTGACACTATAAATCACTTCTAGTTGTTTTAACTATGTTTGAATTTTTAATAACCCAGTCTTACAATAATGTAGATAATAGGGCTGCAACAGCTAAGAGACAGGGAGAGCAAAATTAAAAGCCTATGTTTAGCTCTTTTTCTTCATGCTCAGGCATTGCAGAGATCCTCAAGAAATAGTTGATTTTTGGTTTTTTTACAGGGTGTTCACTACTTGGAACAAAGGCTTTTGTGAACCCAGATTCACTCGGGGCTTTGACTTCCTGCTTCTGCATACAGATATTTTATATGGTCTATGAATCAACTTTCTTTAACTGCTGAACCTAGAAATAAACACAGTGGTACACCAGAGCAGGTAGACTTTAATTAAGTGTCAGTCTGCCTTTATCTATGTTTTTGATACTGGAAGACTTTGCTGTATGACTGCTAAACACAATAATTAAATAGACTAAAATAGATTAGTTCCACTGACATCATCATCTTGCACACTGACTAATTCTGTTGCCACTGCCTTTGCTTCAGAGGAGCTGCCAGGACCAGAAGGCACAACGTAACTAAAGGCACAATGCCCAGAGCACTTGCTTTTATGGCCTGGTACGTACATCTGAGGGATGCAACTTCCACTGCTGCCTCCACGTGGCTGCCTCAGCAGAAGAGAATGGGATTTTTTCCAAAATCAGGGCAAGTCCTCACCTGTATAGAGGTTGTACAACCTTGCAGGATGACTTACAGCAGATAGTTAGCCATCTTCATTTGCTTAGGGTGTATGGGTTCTTAGATGTCCTCAGATCCGGAAAAGCACTTGTATCTCGGAAAGTGTATCTGGTTGGGTTTTTTCCAACTATACTAATTGGGATTTAAAAAAAAAAAAAATTATTTTAATGCATGAAGCTTGCCTCAGTAACATTCTTATACTGTCATTTATATAATCCTGCTGAAATACCACTACATACACTTCAATCATGAAAAAACCCAAGTCAGAAAAAACCACCCCATTTGTTTTAGCTGAGCTCTTTATTTCAGTCTGGCAAAAAAGGCCAAAAGTAAAGTGTAGGTCCAGTTTGTGAAATGCCAGCTTTCAAATAAATGCTCTCTAGCTGTTCCTCCTTGTTTTACTGCCCAAACTGTTCAAATTATACAGTGCTGTAGGTATTTTCAGAGAGAAAAAACCAGGCATTACCCTAAGGAACACAGAAGTTGTATTTGCAGCAATTCACACTTTTAGACTTCAAGTGCCCCAGGCTGGTACTGTGTAAACACAACCTCCAGACTGAGGCAGAGTACCAATAAAGAGGATCTTGGAGAGAATACCCTTCCTTTTTCCTATAGACCCGGAGTAGAAGGAATCAAAGTTGTAGATTTCCAATATTTGGGGAGTGACTGAGCACCCTGCCATTATGAAATAAAGCAAATGTAAAAGAAAAATAGTCCATAAAGTTAACTTCCCTTTCTGCTGGGAACCCAAAGGGAAAAAAACCCAAACCCATAGCGAACGATGGGCTGCTCTCACTTGCCATGTGGAAGGTTTTGAAGTGTGAGGCCTTATGTGCATGTTTATCTCCCACATCTGGTTGTTGAAATGGACACTTAGTTATATTACAGTCATGAGACTGTCTTCAGTGCCACTATAAACACCCAACTGTAGGATTTTATCAGATTCAAACGTCATTTTTAAAAGTGTATTTACCATGGGCCTCCATTTAAAAGCATGGAAGATGGGTTTAATTTATAACTTGATTGAGTGACAGGGAACTGAGCCTGAGATCACACTGACCTTACGAACATGGCCTCTAGCCAGCTGAATTCCTGCACTGACCATCTGAGCAGTTTAGAGGTGAAATTGTCTGATGGTGCAAAGATACATCAAAGAGAAGAACACCCTGCATCTGAACTTCTCTGACTTTGGTCACCCACTTTTGTCTTCTCCTTCCATAATTTCTCTCACATGGAACAACTTACTTGTCTCACTCTGTAGCCAAGTAACACACAACACGAAATGGGCTCATGTTCTCTTTTGTCCACTTGGCACTTTAATCACTGAGAAGCCCACAGAGGTAATTACAAATAAGAGAAAGGTTTCCCTCAAATTGGTGTGACCTCTGAACTTTGAGGAAACAGAGAACAAACTGAGGAAAGTCAGTGGGAAGAGTCAAGTAACCACCTAATTGTTGATCCTTGTCGCTTACAGCTGGGGTAGGCAGCAGGTCATGACCATCACATGGTGCAAATCTTGTCTCTGCTGCACAGTGAAAAGGTCACGGGTATTACAGCTCCATTTTCCACTCAGGGGGAAGTAAAAAGTAAAGTAGGAAGGTGAAAATTATCAGGCCCATAACAATTTTTTTTTTTAAATTGTAAAGCACTGAACAGATAAGCAGACTCTATACAGCTAACAAAAAATACAAAAGGATGTATCAGAATCTTGAGTTGGAAGAGATCCATAAGGATCATCAAGTCCAGCATCCTGAGAACATAACTTCTGGCCTGAAGAATTTACAGAGTTGACTATAACGGTACATGTAAAAGATGGAAACTAGAAAATATTCATATGAGAAGAAGATGACACCAGGACTTGCTGGGGACACTTTGGTTAACTGTTGTTAAATTTTGTCTTAATAAATAGAATAAAAGGAGCAGTGCAAATGCAAGCAATTGTGGTAGTTCACTGAGGGATTCACTTCAAGTGAATCCTTCACTGAGGGATTGTATCTTGGATTCATTTTCCTCAGCGATCTAGTTTAGTTTAAATTTCTAGTTTGGGCTCCAGACCCTATCAAGTGCCATATTCAGATACCAGGATAGCAGGAACTTTGCTTCACCTCATAAATCACCCCACAGATCTTTTTATATGTATAGATACATTTATTTACATGTATTTAATGTATCTGTTGATAGTCTATGACTGCTGCCTGTGAACTGCCACAAGCAGCATTGGGAATGAACCACAGGAACTGGAGGTCTGTGTGCCATCGCAGGGCTGCAGTCTTGTTGGGATCACAGACACATGGTGCGATAGCTCAAACAGGAGTGGCAATGGCTGGATACAGGCTCTGTGGGAAGGACAGGCTGGGAAGATGAGGAGGGGGAGTTGCTCAGTACGTGAGAGAGCAGCAGGAATGTGAGGAGCTGTGCCTGGGACAGACAGGGAGATGGTGGGAGCTTTGAGGTCAAGATTATAGGGCAGATGAGCACAGGAGATGTGGTGGGTGTTTGCTGGGTTCTGCCTGGTCAAGGAAAGCCATTTTCAGACTGCTTCACATCCACATACCCTGGTCCCTGTGAGAGGCTCGAACCTCCCCTGGATGGGCTGAAAGGCAACACAGCAGGACACAAGAGTAGCGCTGCTGGAACTTATCCTTTCAACAAGGAGGATCATGTCAGAAAAGAGAAGGCTTGGGGTGGCGAACAGTGAAGTGTGTGTTTGTTTAGAGCACAAACCAGCAAAGAACAGCAAGTTTCAGGGTTCTGATCACCTACTTAAGGTTAGGTGCATGCTTAAAAGCTTTCCTGGATCAGAGCCATTATTGGCCATTAATATATACACTGGGAAAAAAGTATGCCAAATAGGTTGTAATGCATCTAGAGAGCAAATTGAGTCTTGAACACTGCACATGCATTATTGTGCTCTGACCTGATGAAGCACACGCAAATATAGTGTTTGCTCTAAATAATGTGACATATTTCATGTAAATGCCATAAACAGGAGGCAAGCTGGACAAAGAATTGTGTCATACCTTCTAATTGAGAACAGGAGGATTCAAGATTAAAAATCTCCTTGGATAACACCAGTCATGCCCCTTTACAAATTGCTGAGTTTGTTAAAGGATAGCTTTCTCCTAGGAAATATAAATAAAGGCTGATGTGTTATTACTGAAAATATTTGTAAGACAATAACAAAGTTTGTCACCAGCATTATTAACTGCACAATAACAGGGGCTTTATTCATCAGGATGTGCATGTAATATATTCCATGTAAAATTCGTTATCACAAATATCAAACATGCTGTGGATAATAAATGACCAAGCAGAAATAAAACAAAAAGAGCTTTGTTTCAAGACACAAAAGCAAATTGACCCTTTTGATTTATTTGTTTTTCTAAAGAAAGGAAATGCTCATTTAGCAGATTAAAAATGAAATAGGGAAGTTGAACAACAAAAATCTTGATGAAGACAGTACTTGTTAGAACTGTATGGAAAGATAACAAGTGATTATAACAGAAAATGTGAACAGTCCAATATACCACAAGTATGATCAAAGCTGTGAAAAAAGCAATTAAGCTGTTTTGACACTTGACTGATGTGTTGAATGCGTGTGTGGATTTGAGGCATTTAAACTACGTTCATGAACAATTCTGTTTATAGGGCACCTACTAGCATGGTTTTCTTTCATCTTGCCACATAAAGCAAAAAGGAAAATATTTCAAGAAACAGGGTCACTGGATAAATCAGATTTATTTGCTATACTTTATTAGACTATGGGTACTTTATATTCCTATAGGAATAACACCTTTAAGTTACTGAATAATTGGAAGATTTATTGTAAACACAGGGTAGAAAAGTAGTTCCAGAGCTTATACAATTTCTTTTTGGAGAAAGGTCTTTATGTAAATAACTGAGTTGCTCAATATGCAAGCCTATCAAGGTAACTGGAAGCTTTGTTCTTTCCAGGCTACAGGGAAAAAATAGAAGTAGGGTTTTTTAGTATCTAAATCCAAGACAAAAACTGCATCCTGAAGGCTTTTTTAAGTCCAATATAATTCAATAACAGTTTAAATGAGACTAGCATTAGTCTGAAATTTGTCAGAGAGTAGTTTGAGATGTCATCTTGAAAAGAAGAACTGTAAGGTGGCAGAGGACAGTTGTGCCTAATTGTTACCACATTTCTGATGCAAGAGCCTAACTGCAGGAGTCAAAGGCAGTTTTTCCATTGATTTCAGTGAATTCAGGGTTTCATGCCTGTCATTCGTACTCTCAAATGCTCAAGTCTTTTTTTTTTTAAGTTACTATGTGAGGTGCTTGACAGGAAATACAAACAGATTGTAGCACCTAAGAGCTAGACATGACTCTTTCAATGTTTTTACAAATGTAAGGCAGGGCTTCAGCTGTAGACATGTTGTGGGAGATTGAACATACCATGGCACAAAGGCAGCTCTGCATTGCTGAGCCCTGTTACACTGAGCACAGAACAGAAATACCTCTGTCATCTGACTAACAGGCAAGCAGAGGTGGCACTACAGAGGTCAGCTTTGAATACAAGACTCCTAAATACACTCTCCTGGAGAGCTAGTGCTTGGAAACGCAGGAAGATGACAAAAGTTCCAAAGAAAAACCCCGCCAAACTACCAGCAAATACAATCCAGTGCCCCTATTCTTGTTTGCTTTTTGTTTCTGAAGGAGTGAAATAGTGATGGAAAAATAAGATTTCCTTTGTGGAAAGCAAATGGGAAAAATCTAGGAAAAGGCTGGTATCCTGCTTTTTAACCTACAGCAGTGCAGACTGCCTTCTGCTCTCACTGCTCCTTCACACTCAGGAGTGGTGGAAAAAGGCCAAAAGAGACAAGTATGACTCAGGTTGGTTTGCCCTGATACCATGCTAAAAAGAGACTGCAAAATGGAGCAGTATGGAAATGGGCAACCTTGTTCCTAGACACTCTGGTTTTGAGTGAGGGCTTAAGGACAGTGAACTATGACATGGCAAGATGAGCATGTGTAGTACATCCAACTTAGTTAAAGCATGTGCTGACGAACCTAAATCAAAACCTGCATGGTTCCTCTTAGAGGCTACATCACCACAGCTGAGGTCTCAGATCTTCAGAGTGACAACCAGAGTGCACTAAGACAAAAGAAGAGAGACAGATAGGAAAAAACTAGCTACAAGGCAACACTGATGCACAAGAACTGCTATTCCATGCAGCCATACAACTCAAATACCCCACTGTAAGCCTTGGAAACAGAGAGTTGTAGATACAAGTGCAGACTTGACAGTTTGGAAGGAAACCAAAGGCTGAATTACCCTTGGATAGAGCTGTCGGGGCTCTCACAGCTCGTGAATCCTAAAACACTCCAGGGCCTGTTCTGCTGCTATTTGTGCCACATGGAGTTTGGCTTTGGGTGTTGCATGAGTCACCACAGCACTCTCAGCTCTACAGAGAGGGGCAAGTCTCACACTATTTCTCAGTGAGGGAAGGAGGATGGTGCCTCTCAGAGGTGTCTCTTTCCAGGTGAACCAGTTACAGCGATTCTTGGCTTGCAAAGCTCCCGCCCTGTGTAAAATGTTCCACACTGTGCAACAGAGAGCGCTGCAAAGAGGGGCTTTACAAGACAAACCCCGAGGCATTTCTGTGACACATCAACTCACATAGCTGGCTGCCATAACTTGGGTGAATATGACTCTCCTGCACTTCAGCCTTGCGGGGCAGAGGGTTGGGTATCATTGTTTGCCTGCCTCCTCCCTGGCTAGTCTCAATCAGCACCTGCCCTGTTCATTTCTCTCATGCTCATCTCCCCTCAATCACGCATCTCCTGACAGCTCCCCTTCACATTTTACTCTCCTCAGTTTCCTTCCCTTCCCATTTTCCTTTTGTGCCTTGTCATATTCTCCAGCCTGCTTCTTCCTCTTCACATCCTCCAGCACATACGTGAGTCTCCATCCCTCCCCTCCAGAAGGACTTCCAAATTTCTCATAACATCCTGGCTAACTTCTCAAAACACTACTTCTACTTACTGCTCCTGCCAGTATTGTAATAATTTCATACCCACACCACCCTGCCTGGCCCCCCTGTCAGGAGTAGCACACTACCTCATTTCTCAACAGCAAGCAGTTCACCTGCATCCTTTCAGAAAAACACTTGCCAATTCTAGACATTAAGCAATCCTCACAGTAGCTTGAAATACAGAGGTTTTCCAGAAAACAAACAAAAAGCCGTTGTAAAACCTTTTTTTTTTCTGGGTTTTCTTGACCCTCATCTTGAATTTTTCTAACTCTCTCCAAAACATAAGCATTAGAAGGCTTTTGTTTGTTAATTAAAAATTTCATAATTTTTCCATGCAGTGTCAATTGGCATTGCCAATACTAATATGAAAAATAACTAAAAATATTATAACTCAGAAATAGAAGTTGCTTTTTTATTCTATTGGGTAGAACCTGAGTTCTGCCCACAGAATAAGTACAAATGCTGACAACCACAATACTGTCACCGGTCTTTGTCTTCTTGCACCATTGTTTAAATTGGGGTTAAACAGTGCCCCAGAGTTGAGAGGAACAATTCCGTGAGTATGACATCCACCATTTTCATTATAAGAAAGGATAATGAGCACATTGCATTATGCTGCCTCGAAAGATCAAAGTCCCAAGTTAGTCTCAAGCACTTACTAGTGGCAAGAATTGAAGGGAACAGCTTTGGTGGGAGTGCTTAGTGCTTTTGGTCTTCTTTATTGCTTCACTACTGATAATATTATTCCGGTACAATTCATATGCAACCAAAAGTTATCCTACTGGGATATAGAGAAACAATTCCTCCAAAGCATGGTTACACTGCTTCCACATCAATTGCAAAGCAAATAGAAGACCTTAAGCTGAAACATTTGAAACACAAACTACTAAGAATTTAGCTGAGCCTCTATACCTTGATTTGTTCATCATTTTTTATGTCAGATGATTTGAGACCTTTGAAACTTGTAGAGGTCACAGTGGAGAATTCTCAACACAGGGATCAAAGCTATCATGTTTCACTGGCAAATAATGGCAACATGCTGAGAAATATGTAATTGCATTTACTATGTGATAATCCCTTTAGACGTTCTGTCTAGGGTGATATCCCTTTTAATAAAGTTGTGGCAAGGGAAGAAGCCTATTCAATGGATGAGAAGCTGACAGGAAAAGGATGAAATCTCACCCTTATGTCCTTATTATGCAGTTCTTGGAGGACTAATCAGACCTGGGGCTGAAGGGATTGTGTTGGGGTATCAGTCATGGGTCACTGCTCACCTGGGTTTTGGTTCCATTCTCTTTAATATCAACAGTAAAACTTTGCTATGTGCCACTAAGAGCCTAAGTTTACAGAAATTAAAGTAAAGAGATGTTAGATATCACCAGTCTCTGCTCATGTGTTGGGCTTGGAAGAAGTTTAAAAGCAAACCAGTTGAGGTTTAGACTGAAAAGTTTCACTGAAGCAACAGGATGGATCTCTGTGTTCTTGCCAGAAGCATGCAGAGACAGAAACACAGAGCTGAACTGGGGCAGTGGTACATAGTATTGTTGTTATAGAATTAGGTTGTATTAGTAATTGGGTCATTCCAGCCCTTTCTGCAGCAGATAAAAATAGGAGGAAAACGCCAGCACTGTAGGTATTTCAGTTATCCCAGCACACAAGTGTTTGCCATGAAATCACTGGAACTTCAGAGCTGTCTTTGGTAAATAGTGCAAGTGTAACAGAAAGGCAATTGCAGAAAGACTTAATTTGATGTTAACAACAGTGGGACACAGCAGCACGTTTGAGAGGGGAGAAATCAAAGCTGTGTTTAGTGGCATCAGAGAAAGGGAGTGAAATAGAGTGCTATCATCTACAGAGAGTGTAGGGACAAGAATTTTGTATTCAGACTAGGGGTTCTTAAGGTAGAAATGAGGAGGACAGGGTCATCTGTTTTTTTAACTGACCACACGTTGACTATGAATTGCTCATATGATGCAGCTATGGAAAGATATATTGAAATTCAATAATGTTTCCCTGAAAGAGAATTATAAAACTTATTACAGGGGTGTGGGAACCATTGAATGTCCCAATCAGCGTGTGAGAAAGTCCACTAAAAGGACAGACCCTGAGAGATCTCCCCAGGTTAGGGTGAGGCCTCCCAGGATTCTTTGTTCTACCATGCAAATATATCCCAGTTCAGTTTCCCTGACTGGCCCGTTGATTCCCTGCCCCTTTTTCCCTTATATGCCAAGGCCCCACCTGTGTCCCACCCCCCAGCCCTCAGACCATTGGTCCCCAACGCTCTCACCCGCTCCCGTATAAAATCCTTGGTTTCCCATTGTTCTACGCTTTCGTCACTGAGTTTTCCACATGTGAAGTACTGGAATAAACTTTGCTGCTGGAATTCCACATGGAAGCCCTTCCCATCTCTTTGCTGCCAGTGTGTCAGAAAGCCTGCCAGTGCCAAACCCCATCACGGCACCCGACACAAGGGTACTCATGAGACTTTGTGCATAAGCATATCTGTGTGCTGTTCTGGTCATAGAAAGATGAAAACTGAAAATGTTACCAGAGGAATAGAAAGACTGGAAAACAGCTTGACTTTCTTTGCTTAGGATTAAATAAGACTCAGTGGGGAGTCTAAAATACTACAATTGCCCAAAAATCAATAATAAGGAAGGAAAAGGATTATTTAAGTGAAAAACAATGTCAACCCTGTACAAAGTGATGTAAAATAGGAATTAAAGTAGACTCAAAATCAGAAAGATTCTGGATCAGCCAACTTCTTGAGACACAAAGAGAAAAATGTTTCTGCTTTTAAGGTGGTGAGTTGAGCTTATAGCAGATTGGCCTTAGGCTTGGAGAACTTTGCTAGTCATATGTTTCTAAAAGGAGTAAATGTAAAGAGATCAGAGTTAATGAGTAATAAAAAATTGCCTGGAAAACAGAATTTTAAGAATGCTACATGATTGCACTGAGACAATGTAATGCACTTGTCCTGGGCTTTGGCATGTCTTTATTTTATAACTTCCTAACCATAAAACTCTGAAGTTTGGTAACAAAGTTGAGCATACAGTTGAGTTTGTATAGTTTTGATGAAAGGCAGCAATAAACTAACTAAAAGAGTATGAAAAACACATGGGTGATGGTTTATCTGATGGACTGAATGCATAAGGTAAATTCAAGCAACGAAACACATTTTTACTGGAGTTTAATAATGTTGCTTTGGAGTAGGACTGAAATTTTGTAGTTTTAGTTTCATAACACTGCCCAGCTGGAATTTCCATTTCCAGTTATTATAATACAAAGCTTTACAGTAGTATTTTAACTGTTCATTTTAGACAGTTTTCACACGGAGAAGTTTACTTGAATACCAGATATATTGTAAACATACTGAACATCTGGTAATTAAGTATAGTGCACAGTAATCTCCATAAAGCCCATATCTGTGGTGAAATCTTTTTAATAAATAGTTGATAATGGAATGAAGCTATTAAAAGAATTACAGCACACATGGTGAAGCACAGCCATTATTAATCCCATGGCACGAATAAAAGCTTTGAACTGTCCATTTTACCAAGAATTTTTAGGATGGGCCTGTCCTGAAATGAGTGTCAGCATATAAATATCCCATTTGCAATAGAAAAAAGAGAGACTCCATAATTCCAGTAAATCATTTTCATAACTATTCAACTAGCCAGTGAGTTTTGTACTCTTCTCAAACTGTTCATACCCCACTTCATGACAGCACAACCTGCACAGTCTTCCCTAAGGCAGTCAGGACACCAGTGGGAATGCAGGGTCACTTCTATGTTACCCTCCCTTTAGGAAATCCTTCACCGTGTAGCAGTGTGTGTGCACCACTGTGGGCGTCTGCAGAGAAGTTTCCTTGAGCAGGCTGAGAACACATCTGAACTAATGGGAGCAACTACCTCTCCTGGATTAAGATTTCTTCTTAAGATGACTCTGGCATTGTGTTGATAAGGATTCATATATTCATTTTGAACAAACTGGAGATTCCAATATTTAAGCTGAATTCACTGACACTTCACAATTTCCAAAAGCAAGTCATGACATCACAATCCCTTAAGATGCCCGATCGCCACCTACATTTTATTTCAAGGAACACCCACCAGAACAAAGCAGTTTTGTTTGTTCATCTCCTTCCACCCAAGCCTGCTTAAAAAAAATATCCTGACTTCTTTTTAATAACAATATTTTTTCCCTTGCATTTGATCAGCAAGTCTTTTTCCTAAATTAAGGCTAACTTCAGCATCCACCTTGAGCTACCAGGTTTGAAAGGTGGCATGTCTTCAGATTCATAGGAGCAGTCTTTTTATACTACTGGGTAATTTCCAACCTCAGCTTCTCCAATGATTATTTAAGGCCTACTGTACTTTTCCCAGAAGTGCTGGTACATTGTTTAAACCACCGGTATGACTCATTAGCTTATTCTGTACTTTAGCCAGTGAAATTCCTCTACCTTACACTCCTCTATATCCATTTTTTTTTTCCCAAGAAACAATGTCAAGACACCTTGTGCAGTTGGTTGACAGTTGTCAAGCCAAATGTGAATTCACGCCAACACATGTCAATGCCATACACCCTAAGACACCCACATCCCATCACAGAACTGCTTCTGTGGTACCCCTTTCCTGTGTACATCCAGTTTCCAGCTGCAAATCATTCTCCTTCCATTTTGTTTCATCTAGCTCTGGACAGGAGACTGAATAAAATTGGTGGCAGCAATATTCTGTTAATGGTGTTTATCAGGACATCCCCTCTCAGCTGTTCACCTCTGATACATGTGGGATCAATATGTGACTTAATTCCTACTGTAAGGATCTTTACCTGCCCGCTCTTTGCAAGGTGTCCATGATCCAGTTTGACACTGTATTCCATGCTCCACACTTCGTTTGTGCACAAAAGCACGAGCACAGCCCTGTTCCCAAGGAGCCTCAGAGCTCCTTCCAGCAGCCTGAGCCTATTTTCAATGCTGACATCTCCCAGGGAAGGGCGACAATATAGGCCCCGGTTTCTATAGCAAATAAACCATCAAAATCAAAGGCACATTTTTCAAATACACTAAATAATGACAACTTTTGATAAAATCAGCAGATATTCACCAAATCTGATGAAAAACAACATGGGAGCCCAATTTTATATATCTGTGTTCACAAGAACTGCTCTTAGTTACCTTTGAACCTCCTCGGTCCTTCTGCCTCCTCCAACAGAACCTCCCTGTCTTTCATGTGATGATATATCCAGCTGCACAAACACAGCACAAGTTGCCACAAACCTGGAATTGTTTGACAAGCAATCTATACAGGGAGAATGACAAAGAAGGTATTTCATGAAGACTTTGAACTCCAGTCAGTTCAGTCTGTCCTTGCCTCTGCTTGAGCAGACATGCCTGGCAAACCATCTTGGAAGCTCACAGAAGGTGGAGCAGGTGTTAAGCTCTTAAAATGAACAAGAATTTTAGTAGCTGCATGAGAATAGTGCAGCATAAAGTGTTATTTCACCACAAATTCCAGAGCTGTAATGGGCTTTTTGGCACAAAAAGTCACAGAGGTTCTGCTCAGAGTGGATTTTACTGTTTGGCATGCTCCTTCTTCTCCTTTAACTTTTAGGGGCTTCTCTCCAACAATAAGGAAAAAAAAAAGAGACAAAACTTGAAAGAAAAAAACTAAATACAGTATTATTAGAATATTAATGTATTCAGGGAGTAATCCCAAAATATTATGAATTTTTGGTGCCAACTTCTATCTTTGATTTCTAAAAGTCAGTCATTACTCTTCTGAATAGAAGAAATGGTTTTTCCCTTTTTATTTTAGAATATTTTGATGAGAAGAGCTTTCATAAAAATGTGCATATTCAATGGACTTGGATTCAGAAGGTTTCTTACTAGAAAAATGGATGCCCATTTTCTGAAAATCTGAAAAAAAAATCTAAATCTCTGTAGCCACTAACCCCAATTTAAGTTTCAAGTGCCATTTAAAAAAAATAGAAAAAACGACCACAAAGCAAATCAGGATCTGGAGAGTTGTCAGAATCACTGAGTATATCTGAAACATATATGGTTCTGAGTCCATGAAAATCTTATCCATAAAAAAGCCTTCCTATTCTCTTATGTGGGCTGCACATGCAGGACTGGAAATCTAGGAGGCAGAAAGGGAGAATTTTTGTTAAATCTTTGTTTTCTATTAAAACATTTTCTGGTTTTGCTGTTTGGGTCTTTAGTCCACAGTTTACATAAATATACTGGAATGTCATATTAACTATGTTTGGAACTATGGGAAGAGACATATGGTAGCACAGCACAGGATGAATCCTGATTTGTAAACTTACTCGTTCATACTGTATTGATTGGAAACCTTCCTCCTGGATGCAGTGGAAAAAAATTAGAGTGTGATAAGTCTAACATAATAATATACAAATTCCCAAAGCTTCTGGCCAAATGTCAAGAGTGAATTACTCACTGATACAGCCAATGAGGATCTCCACTAGAAAAGCTCAGAAGAAGCTAGAGAAAAAAAAAAGCCTTAAAAATTCCTTGTGAAAAGACCTTCTTTGAAAAACAAAGACTGTTTTCCACTTCTGTTCTTGCCAGTAGGATCTACCAGAAAGACAGATATGGATTTGTGCACACTCTGGGGATGCTTGGATCTGTCTCCCTACTCCAGGATAAAGCTCTGTTGTGAACCACCAGGACTCAACTCTGGTGGAACTTGTACTTCCTCAAACAGAACTAAACAGCTCAAGAGCAAGTTACAAATTTTGGCTTTCTACACAAGGAATCTTGACGCTGCTTGGGGTCTCCTACAGAGGCACAGCGTCCTGCCTGCAGAAATCCCTGGGTGCAGTTCTGTGCAGCTGGCTCTGCAGCAAGGGAGCAATCCCCAAGTGAGAGGTGGAGTGGTGCGTAGGCCGAGGCGAAGGAGGAGAGAGAGAGCACTTGTGTGGTTTCCAAGAGTTTATTATCTCCGGAAGGTCCAGGGACAAGTGCCGAAAATTTGAGGGTGACAGGGTCCTTTGAAGACTAGGGTTAGGGGCGGAGAATTGGGGTACAACCAATGACAAACCGAAACGTAAGTGTACTGACGGGTACAACGGCAAATGGGGGTAACTGGGAGGAGGGAACCAAGGGTACAAACCAAGGGGGAACCGAATAACTGGGAATTTTCCAGAACTAAGAGAGGAGAGTAGGGCGGTATCCTGGGCAGAGACTTACATGTCAGTGCCATCCTCCGATCCACCTTCTGGGCTGTCCGAGGTGGGGAACTGCAGCCATTGGATTGCTGCCACTTGATGGTCACTTGAAGATCCCAGCCCATCCGAGGGCTGGGCCACCCCAACAGAATCTATGCTGGTACCTGAACACTGGTGACCAGGACAGGCCTAGTAAAGGGGAATTCACAGGAATTTTCCAGGTGATAAGTATGGGACATCAAGGCTCAGTCTACCTATCTACCCATTGCCCTCAGACCAGGACCTGACAATAAAGCAGTTCTGGCTTCGGGCTCCTTTTGTCAGATAAAAAGGTGCCACAGCCTACATGACATAATGAATTTTTCTGCCACGAATGCTTTGCCAGCTCAAATTTTTTCCCGAAATGTTGACATATCAACTCAGCCTTGGCTGCCAGATCAGTTACCTGCTCACAGCACTCTTGATGTTACACCGGGTCTAGTACCTGCTGTCCCGCAGCCAGCACTGAGCTGGCTCAAAAGCAAGAGGTGGCCCAGCCTCCACATTCTACTGCCTGCCTAATTCCATAGAAAAGTGATAAGGTGCTCACATCTGACTCAGATTCACTTTCCACTCTGGCCCACTGTCAGGCCAAGCTGATGAACCCAGAGTGACGTGGGTTACTGGTCATTAAGGGACCCTTGCAGTCAGGTCACCCCAAACTGCTCATGCCTGGAGCTCAGAAACTCCCAGCTGAACCAGAACACACCCAGCAAGCCTTTTTATTCTGTGATACTTTGCAGTTTGATGTCATGCTACCAAATGAACTTTTGGGTAAAATAGCCAAGACTGTCCTTAGTTTTCCTCACCATGCACAGTAAAGTTGCCACCTGACATGCCCAGTGCTGCACTTTTGGGGTAGGAGGGGAACAGAGAGGAGGAAAGTATTAAGAAAGTAGTTTTCTTTGATCCATATTAATTAAGTGTGTCTGTGACTGAGGAGTTTAGATATGTTTGCCATCTAATACCACTTAAACAGGAAATCCTATGGAGTTACACTAATGCTAAACCAATCCAACTGCAGGTGGTGCCCACAGAAACTGAAGAGGTGAGTCTTCCCAGCATCATTCCTTTACTTCAGAAGTAACATCCATATTCTAGCTGCTGCACCATTCCCTGAATTATGAATAAAGTCTACACACTGAACTGCTAGCCTGGATCTGAAAAAGAAAAAACCCCACTCATTATTTGCAGCTTTTTTCCAACATGACACTTCCATTCTGCAAGGACTCTTGAAGGCAACTCATTGCACAACTAAAGTTTGCTGAGAAATGGAGACCTATGTTTCCTTCTCTACTACCAGTTCTGTTATTACATTGTATTGACCTTCAAGTTGACCTGGGCCTCCCACGTTCTCAAAGAATTTAACTTCTCTATGGGTAATGTCAATAAACAAAATCCACCACCTGAGCATTGAGCCATATCTTGAAAGGACCTAAAGGTTGCTACCTTCCTACAGCAACCACATCTCCCTCCACTTGTTAGAGACAGCAAACTGAGTGAGCTACAAGCACAGAGAACTTGAGCAGTTAAGTAGGCACCACCTTGCAGGAGGCTTTTCAGGTGAAATACGCTCTGCTGTAATAAGGTACTTCACAACTTCCTCACAAAGGCAGCTGTCATACATTATACTTCAGTATGGCACTTTTCATATATTAAAGCTTCAGCAAAGCTGCAGGATGAACATGGCTACAGAATTGTCAATAGCTACCTACTAGCTGTGAGCTAAGGGGAAGAGGAATGAGAGAAAAAACAGGCACTAGGCATACAGCCCTAAATGAAGGCTACTTCAAATAACTCTCCTAAAGAGGAGGGCATGGAGTTTATTGCACAAGAAATTCAGTGGCACTATCTCCAAGTCAATTTTTTCTGAAGAGATTAAGACAGCAAGCCAGATTTCCATTTACTGTGAACAGTTGCTTGGATGACTTCTAATCACGTTTTTAACCAATCCAGGCTCTAATCTGGGAGGGATTTTCCTTTCTAGAAGTGATGAGACTGCAGAATTCCACCACAGCCCCAAATCACAATATGCAAGTTTGGTAAAGTCCATCAGAACCAACAGGTTAAAAAAGGTCTGCAATCACTACAGTGAAGAACAGCAAAATATATTTGCTAAGTTTTCTCTTCACCAGTAGTAACAGAGTAATAACAAAATAAAAAGAAACTGTTCCCTTGCAGTGAAACCTGTGGTAGTCAAAGTAGCATTTCACAACTAATTTTATCTTGCTCCTGTCACCAAATCCATGAACACAGTGAAACTTGAGTTATCACTGCCTTTAACCTGCCAGTAGAGGCACAGAAATCCCTAACTGCAATAACTCCAGAGGCTGACCACAATCACTGTCCATTGCTAAGTATTAATTACAATGCCCTGGCAGCCCCCCTGGCACAGATCATTATGGAACTTGTCACTTGCACTTCCTTTGTGTCAAGAGCTTCAGGGTATTGCAGTAATAGCCAACTTTTTTTCTAAAATTTGAGTTGACTTTTTGGTACTTTTCATATCTGGCTTCAGAATTCCATTAGTTTGTCATTGTTTCACCTGTGAAACAGCCTCTCCATCACTTCCCCCTGGAACCCCCTGAGCTGCTGCTGTTCAGACTTAAAGCAAGCACATCAACAGAGACAACCTAAAAGAAACCAAAACGTGTTACCAAAACGTGTACCTGTGATCCTTTATAGGTGCCTTCACATAGCTACAACCACCTTCCTGCAGCTCGTCTTTGAGACAGGGACAGTCCTGACGCGGCAAGACACTGCACAGGGCACTCCTGATAAGAAGTTGTAAGTTACACCTAGATTTAAGTAATCTGACAGGGCAAGAGGACACAGCCTCAAGGTGTGCCGGGGAGGTTCAGCTGGACATCAGGAAGAATTTCTTAACTGAAAGGGTGGTCAGGCACTGGAAGAGGCTGCCCAGGGAGGTGGTGGACTCATCATCCCTGGAGGTGTCCAAACACTCAGTGCTCTGGTCTGGTTCACAAGGTGGGANCCCTATAAAAAGAGGCTGCAGAGCTACACAGGTGCTTTTTGCCACCGGATTAGCCTTTGGCAGAGCCTGGCACTGTTTGCAGGCCCTCTCTGTCAACNTCGATCTCGGAGGTCTTTTCTAACCCAAATGATTTCGTAATTCTGTGTCTGTTGTTATAAATGAAATTATGTTAATTGCCTTTTACTTAATTAATGAAGTTTAATTAGGGGTTGTTAATGAAGTTAAGAGCTGATAAAGTTAATGGGGTAATTTGAAGTTGATGGTTAAGAAAGTTGTGTGTTCTGATGTAGTTTAAAAGGTTTTATTCATTTGGATTTAAAGGTTTTAACTTTGAGCCCAGTTTGTACTAAGTGCAGTTAAGCCCTGTTCCTAACAGCCCAGTTGCTATATTTAGCAACCTGAAGGGGGACCTGTCAGCTGCAGCTGTGGAAACCGTGCATTTTAATGAAGGGACTTTCCAGCTTTTCCCCGCCTAAACTGAGGATGACATCACCCTCCAGAGAAGCCCCTAGACAACGACCAGCCATTGGTGGAGAGAGTGAATGTCAATCCTGAGGACCGCCAATGAACTGAGACACTGTGGGATGGACCATGGGCATTCTGGGGCGGTACAGGGTGGGGCCCAAACCCTATAAAAAGAGGCTGCAGAGCTACACAGGTGCTTTTTGCCACCGGATTAGCCTTTGGCAGAGCCTGGCACTGTTTGCAGGCCCTCTCTGTCAACTCTTGGCAGCGCTGAGGGACTCTGGCTCGGTACTACAAAGCCATGCTAGCTGACCAACTGGCTCTTTATCACCTGCGTTCCTGGGTGTTTTATTTTATTTTATTTTCCCTCTCGACCATTGAATTTTTGATTTTATTTTTGGGGTTCCCAGAACTCTTATTTTTACCGTTTTTCCTTTTGGAGCTTGCTCCGACCCCCTTTTTCAATAAACCATTTTTAATTTTAATTAATCTTTAAGAATTATCTCTTATTTCTGACATCTGGTCATTCTCTCTTTGTCCATTGTGGAGATCAACGGAGTAATTGCTGGTGGCCCTCTCACCCAACTGTAATTAGGAAATCAGTTGATGACAATTAAACCCAGTCATTTTCCCCTTTGTCTCAAGCATCTGTGACAGCAAGTAATTGACTGAGGGCCCTACAGCTCCAGTTTCACAGAGTTAGTCCAGAGAAAGGCAAAATAGGTCTCGTCACCCCCAACCCCATTTACTTGTCTAGAGCTGAAGTTGTGCATGATCCTTACAGGCTTTAGGCTGCCACACCATCACTCACAGTGCACATGAACTGCTCAACACATTGAGAGCACTGTTGTACCCCACAAACAGTGCTCTGTATCCAGGTTTGACTCTACATGTCCTGGGTGGCCTTCCTGCTAATAATTTAAAGTGACTTTTGACAAGGCTGCACTTAAGCAGGAGACACAGCTCAGCAATATGAGCTGACAGGTGGTGCATTGTTGGGTGATTGCCACGTGCCTCAAATGGCAGCAAGAGGCCAAACCACAAGTGACTTCAGCCACCCAGCAAGAACGATAATCCCCCTGCCATGCACAGCTTGGGTCTGCATCCTGATGGGAATATCAGGGAAGTAAATCAGCCATCTGCACTTAAAGGGTATTATGGGAACAAATACTATTGTTAAATAGTTCGTTCAGAAACAGTCCATAAATCGGAGAAGATGCTGAATGATGTCCTTTTTTTTTGTTGTGCCCCTCCACAAACTGTGATTGTCTATTGACATGATTAACAAGAAATACTCGTCGCTCTTCCCTGCAAGAAACAAAACGGTGTCGCATGTTTCATTCCACCCCCAAAAAACCAAACACAGAACACCTCCGCACTGTCCTGATGTCCTTAGAAACATGCATCATGGAAACCCAGGTATCAGTCTCAGCTTCCAGCTACAGCAGGACTCCCAGGGGAACAAGTCACCTGCTGAGGCTGACCCCAGCACAGGCCACCCTTGGGCTGTGAGCAGGGCTGGGGCTGTGCCCAGACCCACCCACAGTCTCAGCTGGGAGAGATGATGAGCTGGTCAGGGCTCCTGAGAGCAACTGCAGGAAACAAGCCTAGAAACAAGGCGACCTGTAACAACTTTTCCAGCCAGGAAAAATGACCCGAGACAGGCCTGGGCACAGAGGTACCTGAAGCACAGCTTTAGGGGCCATACAGAAAGGTCACTCAGGAAACTGGGGCAGCAGGAGAGAGAGCAAAAACCCAGCACAGTGAGTTTTCTGCATGAGAGAAATAAAGCCTTCAAGCTGAGCCTAAATAGGGCTCCTGGAGCAGTAGGTGGAGTTTGCACAGGTGGAGGCCCCAGGTGTGCCTGGCATCCAGGGCCCTTTGGTTTCAGACATGGCTAAGGCAGCTGCTCTGACATGGCAGGACGAGTGGAGGTGGAGCCAATAACCTTATGTGCCTTGTGGTTATTCATTTCTGAAGGAGAGCCAGGTCCCAGCCCTCTGCTTGGCCCTCTTAAAGGTGCAAGTAGGTATGGAAACAGTCCTAAAAGGGCTTCTAAATTAGCAGGAGTAACTCAAAGTTGGGTTTGCTTCAAAAAAGATATCAATAGTAGGTGCTTTAGAGCAGTATTACAGGCAGCTTCCCACTCATCCAAAGACAGCTATCCCTCTTCTGTGCTTCAGAAAGCACTCCAGGATTTGGGCTTGGGATTCTTTCCATGGTGTGATTAGAAAGCATCTGTAAGGTGCTGTAAGTGCTGAAGTCTTTAAATAAACAGTAAAAATAGCATACACTCTGAGGAGTTATTATTAAAGGCATTGATGCCTCATTTCTAGATGTAGTAGACTGTGTATGAGAGTTACCACATTACTCATGGAAGTATGTGAAACCATGGTTAGCTGAGGAGGGTTAGAAGGGTTAGGTCCTAAAAGGGCCCCTATGGAATAGGATGATATAGGACAACCCACTAAAACAGCCCCCTACACACTACCACAGTCCCTCAAAAGATTCCCCTGCTCCATGCACTTTTGGAAACAGCTGCAACCATTTCCTTACTGTGAATGAATTTAGATCTTTAAACCTTTTTGATTCTGTTCTGTGCTAAGATTTCTTCAATTCCCAGTTCAGCTAGGCTGGGTGTCCTGTCTCTGTGAAGGCCAGCTCAAAGCTGCTGCCCCTCATTGTCTGCCCCACATGTAGCTGTGGGAACCACATGTAGCTGTGGGAACTGAGCACTCAAAAGCCTTTTTCATACAAAATCATCTTGTATCCAGCCAAACCCCCCACCCTGACACCCCAGAGGAAACAAGAGCAGTATCATCGTGGCTGCTTAGTCAGGCAAACCAGTGTGTTGCAAACAGCTGACAGATGCTGCTGGAAACTCAATTAATTACCCACCAGGAAGGTTGTCCTGCTGAAGAGATGGTGTTAACATTGTTTAAAGTGTGGCCTCAGTGACCCCCCTACTGCAGAATACCTGTGTCCTGGGACCGGAGTTCAGCTTGTGTCTGTGTGGGCACCCTGCCATCTGAGCAGATGGGTATGGACGGATGCGGGCAGTCAGGAGCCCTCCACATATGTGTGTTCAGTGTAGACACTTAGAGCAACATTAATAATGGCAATTGTCCAAATGTCCCTTCACCACAAGTGCCTAAATCAAGCTTTGTGTGTGAGTGCATTTAGGGAATCCACATCAATGAAATCAGACCAACAAAGAGTGACTATGATAATCACAGATATAAAACCCAACTTCTCTGTCTCTTTCATCCCTACCAATACAGCTTTGGCAATGAGAAATAGCAAAAAAAACCCTAAACTTCTCCAGGAAGTAGGATTGGTTTATTTTCAATTGCTAATCTTGGCTGTGTTTGCACTGAGGCAGGTGCTGGTCAATGCCCATGACATCCAGTGTTCAGGAAAGAGTGAAGAGTTTGCACTTCCTATATAATCCAGGAAAACAGGAGTTTTGGAGAATGAAAAGGGTGCTCTTGATGTCCTGAGCCCTCAAAGGGCATTGTGCTAAACTCTGAAAAGCATTTTTCTCTTCCAGGAAGAAATAGAAAATCATTCATTGCTGTGAGTCGCTGAAGTCCTCCAGGACTTTCCCTTGCAGTCCTGCTAATTGTCTCAATTAGATTTCTGATCATTCAAATCATGTTTTAAGTTCATCTCCCAACAGGGAAATTAAAGAAATAGCTTTGATACAAGAGATGGGCATCCAGGGAGGCGTGGAGAAGGCAATAAGGCCTGTTAGCAGATAGGGGCTGGATGGGGCTATGTTGCTGTTCTCCACCATGGGACTTCTTGGTGGGATTGTGCAGTGGCTGGGCCTCCATGAAGCACAAGGCTGTTCCTCCAGTGTGCTCCTGCAAATATATTCCTAGAGGTTCTTCTTCCCCCCTATTCAGGATCATGTGCAACCCTGAATCTATACGTTGGCTAAGCAAACACGTACACATAGAGAAAATTAGCTTCCACCTGCATTGGGCCCCGTGGAATTTTCCAGTAAACCTGGCCAGAGTTTTGTGTTTCTAAACCAAAACAGTTTTTAAATCCAGCTTCAAGCTTCATTGCAAATATTTCTCACAGCTCTCTGTAGCACGAATAATTACTGTCCTTATTTATCGGGTAGATTATACAAATCCCCTAGTAAGTAAATTGTAGGATTAAGGTTAATGTGCTAGATTAAGCTGACAGATTTATTTACTTCCTCCGAGAAGGAAAGACGAAAGGATGATGACCTATCATGTGTATTAATTCAACATTTAACTCTGCCACAGCGCCAGTGATTATCTCTGCAAGTGCCAAGTCTCTGCATAGCAGATTTGAGTTGCCATACTGCATACACAGGGTTCCGTTGTCTCCAGGATTTTATCTGTTCAGCTCCTGGTTTTTCAGATGGTAATGTGCTGTACTTTTGCTGCACCTTCCCTCTGGAGTTTCAGAGGGCTCACAAGGAACTACACATGCATTCACCCCGCAGAAAGCATTACTTATCCTCATGTTACAAGTATTCATGCTGTTGCAGAGATTAATGCCAATTTTTTTTCTATCACTTGTCTGGATGAAGTGGACAATTCATGCATGATTCAGTCACTGGGTTTTTTGGGAGTCCCTTGGAGTGATTTTCCCTGTTGTAAAAAACCACATTGCAGGCTATGGAAATGTCCCAGACTGTGCATACTTCAGAGCAAAGTGGCCAGCTGGGTTTCCTGCTCCTTTCTGATACTGACACTGGTATTGTGGTCAAGTTATCTGAGGGCTGATGCCGCAGTTGAGGACAGGAATGAAAAGACAAACATAGATCTTCCCTTCTGTTAGGTCTATCCCATCAGTGCGTGTACCGTGAGTAGGGGCCAGGCTTCTTTGCTGTTCAAGCTAATGTGTTTCTTGCCTGTTTTCCTACATCTCTCTCTCCGTCAGTAAGGCAGGTTGATCCAACAGCACTGCCTGAGCACGTGATTCATCCTGAGTAGCACATGCTGCCCAGAGCTGCTCCAGCAGATCATTTCCTGCAAATTAATGTAGGATATTTTATGGGATTACAGAGGTGGAGACTTGCTGCAGCCTGTTGTGTGTCCCTCTCTGCACCACCTAACTGGCCAGTGAACAGAGGAGAGAGAGATACCAGATAGAAAAGCAACTTTCCTACAATCACAAACAAGGAGGTGGCGGAAGCAGGACTCTGGTCTTCAGAAAACTAACTTCCAGTGACTAGATTCCCTCTTACTGTTGTGAGCTCAACAGTGAGATGTGGTGAACCAAAATAGACAACACTGACACAGACATACCTTTATTCACTGCAACAGTACTGTCATGCCTTCTCCACTATGGTAACCCTCCCAGAGGAACTTGGAAAAGCTATCTAGGTGCAGATGCCACCTATGTTTGCACAGCAGACTGGCAGCACGGCTGAGATTTACCTCAAACCTGGTGACATTGCCATCTGTCTGCTCCCCCTTCAAATAAAAGTTTTGCCCCCACGTGCTGGCCCCAACAGGTTTCTATATTTATCTGTCCTTATTTTAGTAGGTCTGCAGAATAAACATATAGATTACAGATGTGGTGCTTCTCATCTTAGCTAAGGTTTCCAATACGGATAGTTGTTCTGGGACAGAATCCCAGTCGAGAGTCATTTGCTGCTCTCCTGCCAAGGGGACTGCAAGCATTGCCAATCCTCTGCTTCACTTAGCTTGAACAGTTCACAGCCTCTGAGGAAGGGGAGGAAAATTCCATCATGAAATAGCTGATTTAAAGTGCTGTATCCCACAGTGACAGGAGAGCGTTCACTAATGCTAACGTACTTTTCAGAGAGAGACTTTTAGTTAGACTTTCAGAACGTGTTCCTGCTTGGGAGAGGGCCAGGATTAAAGCACTTCATCAGTTCAAAACTTCAGTGAGTCTTTGAAAGAAAACCTATTCTACTTTCACAGCTGATACCAGTTTTGCAAAATGACTCATTACAAGGAGGAAGGGGAGGAGGAGGAGGAGGAGGAGGAGGAAGGAGAAGGAGAAGGAGAAGGAGAAGGAGAAGGAGAAGGAGAAGGAGAAGGAGAAGGAAGACATTCTAGTGACATATCCACCTCCTCTTCTTTATGTCCTGTCCCTCAGTCAGCAGTGAGGCCTGTCCCTCAGTCAGCAATGGGATTTTGCATGTGTCAGAAACAGATAGACAAGAGGAATATAGGAAGTGAGCCTGCAAAATGGAAAATTGATTCAGAAATTTACTTTTAAGGAAAAATTTGCATTGTAAAATATGTAGTATATGTTCAAAACTCCCTTCCATTTACATGCGATTTTGGCAGATAATATGATACATAGAGGTGCTCCAGAAAAAAAAAAAAAGCAAAAGCAAAGAACTAGAATGACAGTATCTCTCAGAAAACCTGATAAAGACCATTTTCAAAGGCCAGTGTAAACTTCTTTCCATCAAAAGATGCTAAAAAGGGAAATAATTCTATCCAGAGAGATGGATTCTACGGAATTGTCTTAGTTTGCAAGGGTTAAATAGTCACAGCATTTTGATGTGTTTACATCTGATAACTCCTAACAGAGATAAACATATTTAGTGCTTGAAATGTAAGTTAACACTGGACATACTAAACATATGAAAGGAGATTCATTAGAAAGAACATTACTATTATTAGCCCCAGCTGCAAATATCTATCAGGAAGGAATGGCTCTGTGTGAGTCAATTGCCTTCAGAATGGTGGACCTTACTAGAAACCCTTCTCAGTGGATGTCTTTCCACTGATTTCAGCAGCCTTTGGGTGAAGCCTTCTTTTACTAGAAAGATATTTAATTTAATACTGAGAGGAAGGACTGAAAACCAGACACCCACATTTCCTCTGACCGCTCGTCTGGCAAGGCTACTCTGTGTAATCAGTAATAAAGATTTAGAACATCACAACCAGTGTAAACTGAACATCAGCTGCAGGGAAATGTCTGTGGTGAAAGCTCAAATTAAGTGCATCAGGTGGAGAACGGGCTTATTCCAGCACCTACTAAAACCAGAGGAAAAATTTCTATGTACTTTTAAGTAGCACCGGTAATAGCTGTTCCTTCTCTATTACAGACAGCAGAGATTCTGCTCCTGACTTCAGTGAAGGAAGAACTAAAGCTGTGTGCCTTGGTGTAATTATACAGGAGGTGTTCTAAAAGGACACAAGGATCAGGTGCCTACATGAGTTGTACCTGGTTGTGAAAGAGCAACCCTGTGTGGAGAAGGATTTAGTGTTACAGGGGTTTTGACACAGAAATCCCAAGTGTACGCCTAATTTAGCAGTTTAGTTTTCCTATGATTAAGTTAGATTAATGTCAATGAAGATAAATCCATTTTTCCTACTGAAAAGCTAGTAGATACAAGAAATATGATGCGTGATGGAAACAATGTGGAAGAGCCACAAAAGATATACTGAATTATGATACTTTTTTTCTCTTTTTTACTAACTAGATGGGGCCAGTCAGCTATCACTGTCAGCTTATATTGCATCCTTCCATAGCATGACTTAAGTAAGTAGTTTTAAATTTCCCAGCACAGGAAAAGGGGAAAAGCAGGAAAATCAAATGATAGATCAGGTCCAAGTGGCTGCACCAAAACCAGAGAATCCTGGTAGCAAGAGTCATGTGCAACCTGTCACAGGTGAATTTTACAGGAGAGCAAATCCATGATCAAAGTCTGCAGAATTAATCTCACTCAACCCTGACACATCCAGGGCCCTGGCACAGCTGGGTCACACCACATCTCTTCAGGAAACTGTGGAGTCAGAAGCTGGGAAAAGCAGGCAAATTCTCCATATTGAATAGAAAATCCAAAAAAGAATGGCCTGTACAAAACAGTGTTTAAATGAGTAGAAAAGGAAAGACAGACAGATGGCTTATGAAATGGATGGTATTTTAACTTTAGGCTCATCTTTCATATTTATCCCAGGCTGTTGGTGATTAAAACTTGTTGCCGGGGTTTATCTTTTACTTTCAGGCTACTTCTTAATAACTATATAGCTCCAGAGGAGCATTGCTGCCTTTTATCAGTACTACAGTCTCAAAATGGGAATAGTGGCAACTATTTTCAGAAGACACCAGGCTGATTAGAATACACTGAGTAGTCCAGAAGCTCCCACTAAGTCCATAAATAATGACTAGTGCCAAGTAAGGGGCAGAATTTGGCCCTTGCTGTTGTTGATAAACAGGCTGAGTAACTCACAGTTTTGGTCTCTCATTCACAACAGGTTCAGATGGTGAATCTGGAGGGGAGGTTGAAATGGCTGCCTTTCATTGCCTGCCAGTAACCCAGACAGACACATCTAATTGGCCTATTATCACCCTACAGTGCTTTCTAGGTCTGGTGTCACATCTTATGACAGTTTTTGGCTGATGCTTCATGTTCTTGTAAAATGTCAAGCTACATTAGATCATTAATCTTGTGTAATATAGTATCAGACAATGCCACTGAAGGAATACAGAGTAGAAGTATTTTTAGTTGTTCTTTTTCCCAGGGAACTCCACCTGGCTCTTTGCTTTCTAAAAAAATACACTATGTTGAGACATTGTAAGGTAGAAAGGAGAGTAGGAACAACAATTATGCAAAAAAGTTCCGAAACATCAATGACCTGCGAAAATATATACTTAAGGATTTGCAGCCCACCCAGGAAATTCTGCATGTTGAGTCACCACACTGCTCAGGACATGAGTATTTTAATTGCTGGGTGAAGGTCATAGGTGTAAACCAAACTGCTGAAAGAGCAGCTGCAGTAGTGTTACCACAATGACACGCAAGCCACAAATCCTGTTGTTGAAATAGGTTATTCATAAACTGCTTCTATGATAATCTCTGTCTATGAAGGTAACTAGGCTTTGGGGGGGAAAAAAGAACATCTGATGTTCTTTTTTACCTTCTCAGCATTAACTCACTGGCATAAAATGAGATATTTATTATACTTGTGGTTTTTCCATTTTACATCTGCCCACATTTCCTATCAATTCATAGCCATTCTTTATGGATGATGCCATAAAACAGCCATCACCTCACTGATACTGCCACGGCCTGCAGCCATCTTTCGGGGTGGTAGCTCAGTGAATCACAGAGGATCGACCTTGTTCCACAGAGAATAATTCAGGTTGGAAGGGACCTGAGTCCAACCTCCTGCTCAGTGTGGGGACAGCTGTGTGGTCATACCAGCTTGCTCAGGGCTTCACCCAGGTGAGTCTTGAAAGCTTCTGAGCATGGAGGCTGCACAGCCTTTCAGTCCAGCCTCATCCATTGCCTTCTGGTAAAGAAGTGGGGGTCTATCTCTCCAGAGAGGACACCAGCAGTGAAGCAGTGGCTGAGGCCTGTAAGTGAAACCATGGCCTTAGTGTGTTTAAGAACCAAGGGGCCATGGAAATTTGTACCTTCATACAGATGGATAAATTCAGTGCCTGAACTGTTCGCATGCCCTTGGGACAGGACAGACTGTGCCATGACCCCATTCACTGGCACTGCTTGGCCTGGGCCAACTAAAACTCTTCCAAATATATCCTGGCCACAATGTGGAAGTTCAAACACCCGACAATTTGCATGAAAACACCCTGGTTTAGGGACCCGGAGTTTACTAATGTAGTTGTTGGCTGTTCCAGGCCATCTGGGCCCTGAGCCCAGGAGGCTCCCAAGCACTTTTCATCAGCTGATATATACTGAGCCACTGAAAGTTTTTTTCCCAATTCAACTGGTACACATGTGACTTTTTCCTGATCAATGTGTGCCTTCTCCACCTGTGAAGATTTAAAAACTATGAATTAGTTGTATGATATAACACTTTTTTTTTTTTTTGAGGGCTTGAGCTAATCTAACCAAACCACTTCTCCTGTGTGTGTTTATGAAGGTGAAAGCTACTCTGTAGAAAATTTTCCAAGGAAGCTTGTACAACAGCTGGTGTGATACAGTTTTGTCACAAGCATGGATAAGCACCATCATTTCTTTCCTTATCTGAACAGTATCATTAAACTGATGACACCCAGGTCCATTCAGAGAGTTAGATTCCTCCCTCATGTATGAACATGATGTTCTCACAGTGCTAGAAAGTGTGAAAAAATGTGAGGAAAGAACTGGCTGCTAAGATAGAGAAAAATTACTTCCTCCAGCCAGATTTTTCAGAGGCACAGGAGACACCCATCTCCCATTAAGGATCAATGCCAATTAGCCAGCCATCCCCATGCAGTGCCCTGCAAGCTCTACAAAGGGGGATTCTGCATCCCTCTGAAGATAAAGCTCCATGAGGATGTGTCAATTGCAGGGCTTAGCAAGTTGCCCACCTCATGTCTGCAGACTAACTGGTTCCTGCAGCTGACCAGGACACAGTCATACACACAAATGTTATCATCATGATGAGGACATCCCAAATGTCTTCATCAGGTTAGTGTTCCTCCCCATGACGTAGCAGAGCAGGGAACAGCCTGGAGCTGAAACCTACCTTTAGGAATAATTGAAGCATAATATCCAAGCTGGTGAGAGAAAGTCACAGTGAGATCAGAGTTTTTGTATTGTGTTAGTTTTGTTGATAGCTAAACAATTCCACAGATGTGCTCAACCATGAAGCACATAAACATGCAAGAGGAAAGACATATTTTGTCAGTAAACTTTATGTAAATGTAGCACAGATATGAACACATCAGTAATGGGATAAAGGTTAAATGAAAACAAGATCAACTTTTTGTGGACAAAACAGCTGGTTTACTGTAATACAAGACTTTTCTATTAAATGAGTAGTTTTTAATTATGCCAATGAATTTTCTTTTTTTGACAGGACTGGTATAATCTTTTCCGTATCATGACACGAGGAAGAGGAGAGAATTCCTAGCTTTCAGTCATAACTTGGTATGTCACCAGGAGCTGTGCAGTGAAAGTGTGGGAGGCAGAGATCATCCCATCACCCTTGCCCAGGGGTGGAGCACTGTGAGCAGCAGCAGAGCCCAGCTACACCTACAGAGACACTGCATCCTGCAGGAACAGGCCAATTGGTCCTGCTTGGTTTCCTTCTCACTTATTGCCCGTCTCTGTGAGCTCACCCTACCAAAGCAATCAAGATCACAATAAAAATGCCATCATGGCACTTCAGTCCTGAGTAGATATGCCATAGGCCTACAAATTGGCCTAGGCTGTTATCAGACAAACACAGATCTCCTAAGTACATAACACTTCCTTCTGTCTGCCTTCAAGGACTCCCCCAAATCTCTGCCTACCTTGCCAGCTTACAGTGACAATTTACTGATTACATTAATGAAACAAACATGAGAGGGCTCCATCAGTTCAGAATCAACTAGGGAACAGCAACTGTCTCTCTTTTTTTTTTTTTTCCTGCAACAGATTAGTCAGGTTTGCATTATGGTGCTTGTTTCCATAGCAGAAAGCTCAGACTGGGAAATATCTGTCTTCCAGGTTTTTAATCAGTCTCCTTGTGATCCCAGACAGGGATCCCTGTGTGCCAGGACAGATGTTTTTGCAACCTTCATGATGGACAAAATCACATGTGTTGAGGGAGGACTGAGACTTCTCTTCAGTTCAGCCTTGTCAGAAAAGTTTCTAGGGCTGAACAAGATACTGATTTTATACTAAGATAAATGGTTTTGTACAAATACAGCAGTGGTTTCATCTCTTCTCAGTCAACTAAGCACTCCTTGGGGTCTATGACTCTTAAGTTGCAGCTCTCCCTCAGAGGGAGACTGTAAGATGAAGCATAGGGGGAAGGTTGATCACCTGGACATAGGACTGAAAAAGACAGTCTCTGTGCATTAACAATGGTGCAGGTTTTGAGTCAGTGCTGCAAAAACCCAGAAGAGAAGCAGGACACCGAACACCTCATTGATGTGGCCAAAACAAAGTTTCAGCTTTGTTAACTGTAGATATTCCTACAGCCTTAATATAACAGCTAGTTGTAAACAGAATATCCAGTCACACAAATCCCAGAAAGGTGTCACCTACCCTGAATTTTATTTTATCTGCTGTACATATTTTTTGCTGGAGTTTCAAAAGATTTATACTTCTGGATACACAAAGCCCACTGACTTCATTTTGCACTGGCAAAACAGAAGACAAGAAAAACAAGGCCAGGAAAGAGCATTTAATTCTATTCTTCTAGTTTTGTCATGACAACATTTAAAATAACCTTTACATTTGTATATATATATACCCATTTGTTTACTTGCAAATGCATATAGAAAACATGAGACAGAAGTGTCTTTGTCCTTCCATCAACTACAAAGGGAGTTTAGATGGTGAGATCATCTGTCAACATCTCTCCCATAAATGTTTAAATATGGACAGACGAGAGTGTCATTGATTATCTGGTTCCTTTATTCTGTAGATTGGAGAGTAGATGAATAGTGGTTTACCAGGAGCAGCAGGAACCCGGCAGTGAGCTGTCAGTCTCACCCAGTCAGTGCAGAGCTGGAAAACTCTCCTCATGCTTACTTGGTAAGTAGCAGGGAAGACAGAGGTTGGTTTTGCTGGACACAAAGTATCTTTCCCTTTCGATCCTGAACTGCATATTTTTTATGTGCATTGAGTCCTCTGAATTTTTAACTCTGTTATATAAATGGCAACTCATTAAAACAAAAGGAGCACAAAAAAAGAGCATGCTCTAAAACACGTAGAGATCAGTGTGCAGATCTCAGTGTCTTCAGAGGGCTCTGGAGCAGGTTCCTATGGCTTGAATTCTGTTCGAAGTGAGAACATAAATGTGAAGTGTTTTGCCAAAAAAAAAAAAAAGCTTCCTATGCCAGTGTAAAAAAACTTCCAACGTGTGCCAGCTCAGGAAGTTCAGCTCTTTATGGGGCAAAAGAGCAACTTCTATCCCTGAGATAAAACTGAACAGAAACTTCTCATGGAAGACTTTCCAACTATTTATTAAAACCATACAAAACTGATTTAATATTATTCGGCTCCAAATCATTTCACCAGACTTCCACACTTTTTGGTTCTGTTTTGTTTTCCAGGACCGGGCTTTTCCTTGCTCTTTTCTTACAGTGGTATCTTTTGGAGGCCGGTTTCCTTCCTATAGCACTACATGGCTGCCCTCTGGAACATCAGATCTCACAAATGCCATTTTAATCTCCACTGGGGAATGATATCAACGTTCATGGAGTTTACATTCTTTGGAAACATCAAGAGTGATGCTGGACAAGTCTACGGAGGAAACTGAGACTAGGGATGAGGTTCGTATCTTCCTCATATGAGGTCAGTATTCACTGCTTACAGGGGATTTCTCAGGATTAGGACTACAAATAGGTTGGCAGAATATCTGTACTATCTTGGAGTTTTATGGTGGCATTATCCCCCTATAAACCTACAGACCAGCATGTGCAAATCAGAGTATTCAGGCTGCTTCTATGAAGGCTTCAACTTAAACCTTGTTCATTCTCAGTTTGCCCATCTGGAACAAAATGCCTGAGAACAAAGAAATTGGAAATTTAACCTGTAGAGATATTTTAGGTACAGAACCCCTAAGCATGAAACAATCCAGTTTTCCTTTTGTAATGTATGCTTTCACATACCCTCCACCTTCTTGAACTCGATCTATATAACAGTTTTTACCACATCAGAAAATACTTTTTAAATGCTGACCAAAAAAAAGCAGTTTCATCTAATACAGTTGTTCTGGCCACCACAGAAAGAGCAATTTTTCTGTTGGTACTTCCACTGCATTCCCCCCTCCGCCCCCAAAACCCACAGTGGGATCAATGCATGCTTAAATGTGGTGTAGCTTATAAAGCACAGACACAGAACAAGCAAAGGCAAAGAAAAAAGGGAGCAAGGAACTGTTTGAGGAGAGGGAAATCATAAAATCATTGGCTCTGCAGCTGAGAGATGCAGCAACAGATTTTGCTGCAGCAACCCAAAGCTTCCAGGAGACCTGGAGTACCTGAAGGTCTGTGTGGAATGATGCTGATTACTAGTAATTTTTGTGTTCCTGAAAAGGATACAGCACAGGAACTATGCATTGCTACCGAGCTGATCAAGGTATCATTACTTCATAGAAATATGCTAAATAAGAATTTATTAAATAAGTAGTTATTATTAATATTGTTAAAAGTAAGTATTTCACTATTTCTAATCCTAAGAACTTACAAAACTCACAGGCTTTTCTGGAAGGAAAAATAGTATTTGCAACTTTGAGATTATTTTTTCTTTAAAGTGTTGGGCATCTTTTTATGCTGTCTTTTTTCAGATGTTAGATTTCATATTTCCAGCTTCTCTCTACTATCAAGAATAGTTAAGTGATAAAAACTGCAATTCTGCTTTCAGAATAAGGTTTCTTTCACTGGATATGCAGAAAACCATCAAGTGTAAGAGCATAAGGACCAAAACACTGAATATTTTTGGCTGCTTATTTCAAGTGTTCATTATAGGATTTTCAATTTTTATTGTATTTTGTTTTAGCCAACCTCTAAAATGTTCCCAGAATGCATGTCATTGTTTCTTCCTCTCTATATTTTTAACCAGAAAGCTGATCTCTCTTTGGGTTTTACTGAGGAGGGGCAGGTGCCTCTAGGAAAGAGTTGACTTGCAGAGAGTTATATGGGAATTGTATAATTACGTACAAGCAAGAGGAAGAAAGCACACAAATCTGCTTCACTGCAGTCATAGTTTTGTCAAAAGTCAACCAAGGGAACAATTTCAAATTGCCATCTGTCTTTGTCACTACCTCTGCCTCAGAACCAGATCAAAGACTGCCTGCTGGGGAGAATATATAGCAAAAGGGTTAACCCTACTAATATGATTACTAATAATAAATAATTCATTGCTACTGTAATGCAAACTGAAAGAGGCTAAAACCAGAGCAGCACATGGCAATCCCACTGCTTGAAGTTTGGCTTGTTCAGGAAGTCACAAGGGCTAAAACCCAGAGCAGAAGTCTGAGCTATCATGTGCCAATGGACCCCAGCCACCAAAGCTACTGCTGAGCATCTTCATTAGCACATTCCCAAAAGCTGAGATAATTCTACCTGCTCATAAATAAGAATAAACAATCTTTTGCTGTGCATGAGGTCACACACTCATTG
Source organism: Aleadryas rufinucha (assembly GCA_013397815.1). Lineage (NCBI taxonomy): Eukaryota > Metazoa > Chordata > Aves > Passeriformes > Aleadryas > Aleadryas rufinucha. The sequence continues at coordinate 17,374 of VZTH01011906.1, read as the reverse complement.
GCAGAAGCTTGCAATAAATCTTGGCTAGTTAACTAAATGACAATTGCTATGTATAAAGGGTTTTTTAAAACAAAATCCACATTTAGAAAAGTAAATATAATAGGAGGTGCTTAAAGTTAAGCATCTTTTAAGAAGGAAATAATCATGGCTTCAGTCTTCCTGCCTGTAGAATGGGGGTAACATTACATAGCCATTTTCTAAATTACTACAGGGTGTTAAGATGGGAGTCTCTACATTAGGGCATGATAATGCTATTTTCAATCTCTTTCCACACAATAGTAAGTGCAATGCTTCCAAAAACCTGCCCCATCTACACTGCTGCAGAGTCAGGTCTGTTTTAAAAAAAATAAAGGAGAGTGAGTGATCAAGCACACATTACAGCTGCACCACTGGGTCAGTAAGTGAGAAGTTAAAATAAGAAGTTCATTCAATAAAATATTGATTCTGGAAACAGATTACAGGAAATCATACCATACCACTAACTTAATTTATGAGTATTTATATTGCAGGAATTACACCAATATATCAAACACAATGCCTTCAACCTTAGTTCAAAAGAGAATTTTATCTCTAAGTTTTAACAACAGGGCTGAAAATAATTCAGATTATATGGGCAGCATTTTAGCAGCCCATTTTCATCTTCTTTAAAAGCAGCATTCTAATGCATGATGGTTAAGGATCAAGTTGGGATTATGAGGAGAATGTTAAACATATACCAAGTAATACATCTGTTTTGAATAAAAGATGTTGTATAGAGTTCCAGTTCATTTTTTTTCAACTCTTTGCTGTACGTGTTGTAGCTGCTAAGTGAAACCATGCATCAGATAAATACGTCACTTCAGCAACAGACTGCTAATCAATTGTCTGACATGTTCTGAAATATGTGGGTTACTTGGGGGCAAAGGCTTTTCTAGTTTGGAAAACTGTTTCGTGTTCTGTTGTGGTTCATTCTTCCATCTCTGAGCTTCTAGGATGTGCTATTGTCTCCAGACTGGTGCTAGACCATTCCCTCCAAGGTAGGAAAGCAGCAGGCCTTACACCATGTTCCCTGCCCAATTCCAAACACCACTGTGAGGGAAAGACATATTTGCCGGCCTGGCAGTCTCTGGCCAATGAACAGCTTGCTCCCAATAAGAGAATCACTAAAATATTTTGTTTGATTGCTGTATCTTATGACTTGGATATTGTTTTGAAGCAACTGATTTTCCAGAAGGTTAATTTAGAAGTTCTGATACATGGATTGTTTTAAATTTTTTTTTCTTCAATTGGAATAGGAAACTGCAAGCTTGCTATAGCATACAGTTTGTCAAAATTAGTTTGACTCACTTAACACTTTCATTTCAATCATGTCAGAACTTCACACTTATAACATACAGATTTTAAATAGCCACCTTATCAAATCCGTTTGATAACAATAACTAGCATGACTAGTTCCTAACATTCAACCAAAAATACTTTTAATATTTCAATACAAGGGAAAATGGGTGCATGTAAACTCCACATGTGCTAGGCTGCAGCTCCAGTTCCTCCAGAATTCTGGAAGCAGTCCTCCCCTTTTCCCATTCTTGATATCCTCCTTATCTGCAGCCTCACCTCCTTCTCTTCAGAGGAGCTCTTTGTCAGCTTCCTCGTGGAACAGAGAATGAGGATATTTAGGTTTTTATTTCCTGATGAGGCGAAAATAACAGTAGGCCAAGTGTTTAAGATCAGTGCTCTAGTACTTGTCTCATCCAGCCTCCAAACACCTTTACTCAGGAAACAGAGATACTTTCTTGAGTATTGAGTAATTTCAACTCTATTTGATGCCCTCTGCTTCTCATACTGCAGAAAAAAGTGAACAATCTCTCCCTCTTCAGCTTCTTCACTCCACTAACTCCTATTGTGTCATTGTCCATTGACATTTTTTCCATGCTGCAATTTGGACAATTAATTTTGGTCAAAGACCATCACATTCACATTTCTCTGTCTGCCACTACTGCCACCCATCCAAGCTTTCTCACATTCATCTGAGGAAGAAAGAGTAATCAAACAAGTCCACATACACTAAAGAGTCCTGAAGCTGGTGGTCCCCATGAACTCAACCATTCCTACATTAACAGGTATCAGAGACAGAAAGCTTAGTGAAAACACAATCATCACCTGTCACTCAGACTGATCCTGGGCTGACCTTTGAATATTTCCTCACTGCTGTAATTCGTTGTGGTTTGCTGATAACCTAAGGCAGATGCATGTGATGACAGAAGAAACACTTTGAACCTGATACAGTGCTGGGTTATGGTTTTGTGCAGTCCTCTTGCTGTGACTGTGAAGCAGGCAGAGAGTTCTTACTTACTGTAGTATCTGCTAAGAACCAGAGGCATTTACAGTCACACTAGGATCTGGCTGAAGACCCAACTCTTTTCTACTACACAGAGCAATCCTCCTGGGACAGATTCTTTAGCATTTAGCTGCCAGTGCAAGGGCAAAAAATGCTCAGTGTTTCTGAGGCAAAGAAAATCTAGTCACATCATCAGATGTTCCTGCAGCCAGTGGAAACTGGCACACATAGGAAATGTATCTTCCAGGGGAAAAAGATGGATTTATGGAGTGGGAAGTTTTCAAAGGGGCTCCCACAGTCCAAAGGGACACCTACTAGCAGACCTGGCAATGACTCTTCGTATCTTTGTCTCCCCTTTGTTCTCACACCAGGGCTGTGTCTGCAGGTACAGTCCCTGTGAGCATTACAGAGCGACAACAGCAAAGCTCTGCAGCAGGGGTGCAATGTTTGCCAGCTGAAGGAGATGTATGCCGTCGTAGTTACATCAGGCTCTAACCCAACAGGTTAATCTGGCAGCAGCCTTTTCCTGGCAGCACAACTGTGTCCACACCAGGAACTTTGCTGGCTGAGCTCCACTGGGCAGGTGGGATTTATTTTATTTTCAGATCCAGGCTAACATCAGTGTGTGAACAGAAGTTTCTAATGTAGGGACTATAAGAAACATCTCTGATCTAAAAAGCTCCATTACCTCTGCACGTAGCAATGAGCTGTGTCATCCCTCAACTCCAACTACAAAAATATTTAATTTGTGTCCTCCAACAAAGGAGGTGGGAAAACTGATGATGCTGATGGATCACAGCAATGTCAGAAATGCTTATGAGTTTTCCTGTGACAGAAGCATTTGATTTCTGCGCTAACAAGGCCATTGGTGAATCTTCTTACTACTGCTGGTATGTGAGAGACATGGGGTCATGATACACATTAGAGCAGAATCAACTTCAGCTTTGGAAAACAAAGTAGGACCACTGCCATGCAAAGTTGTTGGTTTTTTTTTTAAATAGGGGTCTGATTAATTTGTTTAATTACTGGGCTTACAGTTGTCCTACTTTCAATTCCAGTACAGGGACAGGAAAGCTACACAAAATTAATGCGGATTTAGAAAGGAATCAAGACATGGAGCATTTATGCCAGATTAGCTGTTTACTTGTTGATATTGTGTATCTTTTTGCTATAGGACCTCATTAGCCTTGCTAAACAAAAAACCCCTCTTTGTATGAAGCTCCATGGAACAATAATGTAAGCTGGACATCTTACACTGTATGAAATGTTGTCACCAAGTGCATCCTCCACTATCCTTAAGCACCTTCTAGGTGCTACCTTTTACAGGTACTTTTTTTGATTCACTTTATTTAAAAACAAAGCAATCTTTACTGAGAGAAATTCTGTCCCTCATGTGACAGATACCTTGAATCAAGATCAGTCAGACATCCTCAGTCTTGTGTCAAATATAAAAAACCCCAACACAATATTAACAATATGCCAATGTAGTATTAACACTGGGCATTTTATAAATGTGGAGAATGAAAAAGATCTTGAAACATAAAATGAGACTCTTTGTATTCAGGTGGTATAATAGATATCTTTGATTACTAAATATGTGCATTGACCTAACTCATATTTTAAATGAAATACAATGAAATGTACAGGATATGTAGAGCATAAAGTCACATGGCTGTAAAAAGCCTATCTGTTGCATTTCCTGACTTAAAAAAAAACCCCAACACTTGAAAACTTGATTCCTTCATAAAATCCGCAATATGGTAATTAATAATAACTCAGTGTTATGTAAAGCTAAAATCTGCTGCCAAACATGAAGGTTGCCAAGTTAACACTGACTAGCAGATAACCATTATCACAATGGAGAGCTTTTCCTGGATAAGAACTTATTCACCGAAAATGCAGTTTTCACAAATCAAAGGAGCCCTTAACTCATGTAAAATCTGGCAAACACATCTGAACATTTTTTTTCAGTGATGAAAATCCTTTGGCTTTATTAATCAAGTAGACGAAGAGCACTCAAGAGCATGACCCCACAGGGCAAAGGTTAAGGCATAAGTTGGGACATCTATTTTGCAGTTTTTGTTCCAAATTCACTTAAGAGGAGATTTTGTCTTCTAGTTCTCCCTCACTGGGTTGCTAGTAAAAGGAGAGGGGAAAGGAAGAATGATGAAAATTACCATCTGCTCCTATTTATCCAGATGTATCAGTGTCTTTTTGCCTTTATTAAAAGTGGCCAGAAATATTTTGCATAAGACAGTTATGTTAATGTGCCATTTTTAAAATGTTTGAGTTTGGTTCTACCTGAACCAATATACAAAACCTTATCCTGACTGCCAAAACCAAAAGACCTTTTATTCACCTGTTTCTATAAATCAGTACCTTTAGTAATGCATTTTCCAGGACTCTCTTCCTTTAGAAAAACCTGTCCTGTGGAACCCTGCCACATCCAGAGAAATAGAAAGGGATCAAATACAGGCAGGATGTAAAAATCTCACTGCTGTGCAGGAACAGGAAGCAGAAATTATATTAACAATCAATAACTAAGAATTATCACAGAGGCTGGCTTTAACCAAAAAGAACAGGCTGCAGGTGCTGTAGCAAACATATTCATTGCATAGAAACACAGATTTTTATCACTTAGAATGTGATAAAAACTTCCATGTGTAGTTTTCACTTCCATGTGTAATACCAAAAAACTACAGTCAGCATCTGAACTGCCTGGACAAGGTGATTGAATGGACCCTGACCAGCCACTTTTGCTACAATCAGCCTCCCTCAGTGCTCCTTCCTCAACTGCATTTAGCATTAACCCCACCTGACCCAGATTAGAGGGAGTTGAAACCCAGATTGGATACCACTCCCACTTAAAATAGAAACCAAAGAAAATTATATTGATATATTTCAGAGGCTTATAGAACATTCCAAGTTCATTTAACTAAATGTTCATTAAGAAATCACAGCAAGTAACAAAGAAGGGACCTAGCTGGAAACCTGTTTTTCCAGAGTTATAGATACCTTATTAATTTCACTATTTTCTTTTCTTTCACAAGTTTCCGGTTTCAGACCTTTTAAGAAAAAAGCTGTATTTAAGATGTCAAAAAACCTTGTAAAGAACCAGCAATACTCTCTCTAGGGATTGTTTTAGGCAGTTATAGTTTTATAGTTTCCTCTTCACATTGGATAAGGATCTTGGATAGTGTCAGATATTTGGTATGTGGACATGATCTTGGCCCCTGGATATGAAGTTGTCATAGCTACTCTGGATGGTTTCTAAACATGACCAAATCCTCCACAGGATCCTTCCCAAGTTTCATGTCTGCAAAGGGCTTCTCTTTAAAAAGCAATATTTTGCAAGACTGTGTGTGTAATACAGTTTTTCAGGTAGAGTTTGGCATTTTCTTTTGAAAAGAAACATTTTTTAAAGTTATAAAATAGGGAGAGGGTGAGAAAGAGAGACTATAGGCCAGCTAAGAGAAAGCTCATAATCTAAAACCACAGGAAAATGGTCCAATTCTTTCATGCAAACTATAAAATAAATTCTGGTTTGGTCACAGCAGTGTATAACTGGAATAAATTCATCAACATTGGAGAAGCTGAGCTTGAATTATACCAGAACAGCTGAGAGTAAAGCCAGGCCTTTAGTTTTCATATTTTGTTCAGCTCTCCTATAATTTAAGAAGAATCATAAATCAGCAGCTCATAATCTCTGGAAATATATAGAAAACAAAGTCATTTTCTTCTGTGCCTAAAGACATAAGAATGGTTTAATCACCTTTAGCTTCAAAGCAATAATCTTGAAGTATGGTCATACTTCAGAATATGGTCTTACAGTCCTTTTAACATGGGAAAGGCAACATTTTCCAAACTGTATTTCACCGTAGATACTCAGATTAGTCTCTGTTCTATTCCACTGTCAGTGCAAGAGGCAAGAGCAGAATAAATAACAAACAGGGATTGTTGATTCCAAAGGTAACTAAAGGGTATGTTCACAGTAGAGAAGACAAAAAGGGAAATTTAGTAAATGGAAAGTGGTTTAGAACAAGCTCTTCAGCGAGAACTACTGCCACAAAATACTGCTATTGAAGTTATTAAAAAAAAAAGAAAGGAAGAAAGGAAGAAAGGAAGAAAGGAAGAAAGGAAGAAAGGAAGAAAGGAAGAAAGAAAGAAAGAAAGAAAGAAAGAAAGAAAGAAAACCAATTCATCTTAGCAGGTTAGGTCTGCTTTGAGTAGGAGGATGGACCAGATGACCTCCCAAGTCCCTTGCAATCTAAATCATTGCATGATTCTAAACAAACTGGACTTTTCTTGTAAACATATTTGTTCAAGAGACTAAAAGAGATGTAAAAATCAAGATTGATTGGATAGGTACTTACTATTATAGCAAAAATACAAATAGTTTCAAGTAGCAAAAATATTACTTCCTCTGAAATACAAAAAATAATCACCCTATCATCTGAGCATTCAAGTAAAGTCTGGTCAGAGAAAAATACAATGTATAACACTTTCATAATTTTCCCTAAGCTTTCCCACTGATGGAACACAACCTTTTGGTCATGTATATCACTACTTCTCTCTCAACCACAGTCCTCTTGTTGGATACCAAAAGACCCAAGGAAATGATGTTGTTGAATATAGAATTTTATGAATGTCTTAACTGAAAATGTTTCACTGTATAACTTCCAGGAAACTTACCCTTAATATGGATCACTCATGAACTGGGCTCTTAATTTTTATTACCTTGTTGGTTAATTACATTATGATTGCTAGCTATTTTTCATCAAAACAGGAGGCTGTTTTACCATATCTTTTACATTTTGCTTCACTAGAGTACACTGGAAAGTACCACAAATGTAGACAGAGGATCATTGTTGAATGGTGGTATTTGTGCTTGTAAGTTTAATCCAAAATAAATTTGCCATAAACCAACAACAAAATGGAATATAAGATTGACATTAAAGAAGTGGATTTTGCCACAGTGAACTAGTGAAAAGAGGAATCTTAGAGGTATATTAGGTGAAAAACAGGTAATATGTAAAGTTTATTGTATTGAGTCTCCTATTGCACGTGTTACTTGACAGTGCTTTGGGGTTCCAGCTGTGGACACAAACTTGGTCAGATTAGGAACTAAACAAAAGCAACAACGAAATAGGCACAGAGACTCTGCTGATGCCAGTGTCCAGCTTCAGACCCAGCTTCACTACCCAAAAATCCCACTGAGGTCTCTACTTCCATCCCACTCAATCTAACCACAGAGAGAATCTCTTGTTATTTCAAGTAAAATAGTAGAGTCAAAATGAACCATGTTGCACTCATTTGAAGAATAACTACAATAATTTTTCCTAGTGCAGTTAGAATATGCCCAACAAGCTCTGTTGGTCCAAATGTCAGTATTTTCATGCTTGCATTTATGTGCAGAGCTGTAACCCTAGGAGCTATTCTGGTATTCACCATGTCCATTTCTGTGTTTTCCCAGTGTTTTGATGTGAAGCTGTTTTTAGATCTGCTTGCAAGTCTCTGAATCAGCAGCACAAGAGACTGAACTGCTTTCAGTGATTAAAGGCAGATACCAGTAAACACTTTCAGGACAGAATTACAGAGCATTTTCACTCCTCTGCTGCTATTGACTTAAAGCAGGTTGAGTTTCTGCTAATAGTTATCCTCTAACAGGTGGGACCCCTTTTGACCCAAACACATGGAACTGATCTGTGTGGTACCACTATGGTCCTCAGAGATATCTGGTTAAGATGTTCTTCAAGATCAGGCCCAAAGCATGAGGAAAGGTTATTCAACTGTTATGAAATGTACAAGTACCACTGTAGAACTATTTTCTGTTTTCTCTACTTTTATCATGACTTTGTTGGTAGTATTTCTAATTTTTTCCCCCTCTGAAAAGGCCACAGTTTAAAGCGTCTCCCCCAAAGATATATTTCCTTCCAATGAGTTTACAGCTTGATATTTTTTGGCTTTTATTCCTGCTGCAGTACACCTTTAAACCTTTAAATATTTTTAGGCCGTGTGCATCTTACAAGGAGCTACAGGTACTTCCTGAGACAAGGAAGGTGCAGAGACAACAGAAGTCTCCCTTCTCACCACGATGTACATGCACCCTCACCCTTCTTTTTTTCCCCCTTTGTTAATCATCCTCTACTTCAAAATATGGATTTAAAAGATCAGTCTGTCTTTCTTCAGATGAGGGCATCTCATCATCAGTAGTTGTCAGCCTGGGCCACTGCACAAGATGCCATAAAGACACCAGCTATAAAGACAGCTCCTCCCCTGAAAAGCTTCCTATAAGACACCACAGTTGGACACAACATACCCAGAAAAAGAAAGAAAACTGAGACTCGCAGTGGTATTTGGCAAAAAATCAGGTAAATTTTCACTTGGACAATACCCCTCTGCTAGGAGATCACTGGTAAGACCTGTATGACTACATGAATGCTGCTCAGTTGTACTTACCCAGCCAAGATAATGCTGGGGGAAAACAACTAATCCATGGAAGCTGTATTCCTGAGTGAGAAGATATGGTGCTGGGCAGGACATCACAGCAGCTCAGGATTCAGATTTGAACCCTGGAGCCCCTGTAGATCTGGAGAAGGCAGCCTCCCTGACCTTCCCAAAGTGTAGTATTTTGAGGGCTTTTTCTGCAACTGTTCTCTCACTTAATCCTTTTTAAAGCCACTGCCAGGAGGGAAGAAGTTCCAAAGATGAGAACTTAATGGTTCTCCAAGGTCCCATGGGTGAAGACTTGGTAAATCTGGAGAAGAAGATTGTTTCCTCCTTCCATGACCCTCTTCCTACCCCTGCCTTGCTAGGTAGTCCCTTCATACTCTTGGAAAATTTAGATTTGAGCTTAGCTGTAACCAAACTCTACACTCCAGTAAGGCTCAGCTAAAAGACCTGATGAGGAAATGCTGCTGCTGAGAAACATCTGTACTTTGTTTTATGCAACCAAAGAGTTAAAATTATTGTCAGAAATACCATAATGTATAAAAGCTGCAAACACCCAACTGTAGTGTCAGACTTTCAAGTTGTACAAATGTATGTCTCTCCTATTTGTAAACGTTATTTGAACAGAAATAGCACATTGTAACAGCCTAACAAGAAGCAGCCTTTCTGATGACATTTGAGACTTGTTTGCTCCGCTGTATGGAAATATTTAAGACTTAAAAGATTTTTATTACAAAATAGCATTTTAAACGGCTCAGTCCTGTTCCCAGTAAAGTCAGAGGGGCTTACCATCAGCTTCAATAAAAGTGGCACAAGGGCCACTTGCATTTTAACATGATTTTTTTTTTCCTGTTTTATTCCAGGAGACAAGAAGTCCCTCCAAAGGCCCCTTACTCCTAAAAAAAAAAAAAAAAAATTAAAGTAAGTTATCAAGCATCTATCACTGTCATGGCCAGACATGAACGTCCATCGAGATCTCTGAATGTCAGAGTTCCACCACACACAGTATGCTGGGCACAGAGAAACACTGTGTATTTCCAAGTTTAGGATTGGAAGGCTTCTCTTGCCTTTTAAAATACTTTCTCACAATATCCAACACATTCTATCCATTTGCTCTGAGACAAAGATTCTCACCTTATGCCCACACTTCAAAGATAAAACTCAACATGAACTACTAAGTCATACAGTCTGATCCTTTAAAGGGATTAGAGTTCGAGTAATCAGCAGCCTTTGATTAATTTTCTTTTTTATGATTGACAGATGTTAAATTAAATTATATAAATGAATAAACTGTCCCATAAATTTTTTAAATCCATATTTTAATTTAAACAGCACAAGGACAAATATTTCTCTTCAGCTGAGTTTTCCCAGCCTCCAGAATTAAAATGTTTTTCATGGTTGGTTTTTATGTTTTATGCTCAGATTTTTAAATAATTATTTGGATCATGCATTTTGCATTTATGCTGATCCTTAGATGTGAATAGCAAAATCATATCTAGCTTCTTGATAAAAGTTTACAGGAAGCATGGAAATGACATATCCTAATATTTAATTTATTCTTTCTTCTTCTGTTTCTTATTATTTATCTTCCTTTTCAGTAATTTATTTAGCATTATAAACTCTGTTGCAGACTTTATACTGTTCATATGTGGGCTGGGACACCCTTCACTAGTCCAGGTTGCTCCAAGTCCTGTCCTACATGGCTTTGAACACTTCCAGGGATGGGGCAGCCACAGCTCCTCTGGGCAACCTGCGCCAGGGCCTCACCACACTGTTTTCCCCCTGGTGCCATGCTTTGGTGTTCTGCTTGAAGAGCCCTAAGTGACCCTTTAAGCTTAAACACAGCCAGACAAGTTTCGTAGTTTCATCCCAGTCGTTTATGAGGGACAACATGGTAATGTCATGCAAACGTGATCCAGCGACTTAATTAGAATCAAGTCAGCAGAGACAGAGCAAAGCTGTACATCTCCTGAGAGTCCTGGGGGCCTGCTGCAGGAGGGTGAAAGCCTGGAAGAGCTGGAAAAGGGTAGTACAAAGACGGGAAAAAACCTCACAAACCCAAACCAGAACAAACCAACATGCATTTTATATGGGGGCAAAAAAAAGTTAGAATCCAGTTGTATCTTTTGAAAGGGAAATGTTAGAAAAACATTCAGGGACAGCGCCCAAAGAGTTAATTTCCAGCAGCACTTCAGGCAGCAAAGCCTGGGAAGGCTCCTGGCGCCCTCTGGTGTGAGGTGGGAGCAGGAGTGGAAATTTCCTCTGGAAAACAGCTTTGTCCTAAAGTTCAGGCAGATAAAATGACTCTTAAGCGTCCCGATGGGAAGAGCGGTAATGTGACTTCCCAAACGATGCCTTGCTTGGGGGGCAGCTTAGTTTGGGGGTGATGGGGAGGGAAGGGGGAAGGTTGCTTTATATTTTTATTATTATTATTATTTTTACTTGTTTTTCTTTTTCCTCCGGAGTCTCAAGTTGGGCCGACTGCAATTATGAAGAAAGGAGCCCTCAAAGCCGGTGAATGAAAATCTCGCAGGATCCTCGGAATAATGGTTGCAGCAGGACAAACATCCTTAAAAAACAACAAAATCCCCCGAACTATGCACGCCTGTTTCCCTCCCGTCTGGAGTTTCCAAAGGAGGGGTAGCCTAAACGAGAACGGAAGGAGAAATGTCTTCTTCCAAAATGACTTAAATATTGAAAGGGAAAAGCCTCCGAAAAAAGAGCAAAACAAGCAAACAAACAAGCAAACAAACAACAAAACAGAAAAGGCATTCTCGACTTCAAGCACCTCTCCCTTAAAATTGAAGGATGCTCCCTAACCCAAATCGACATCCTTATTTTAATTGCCAGGAGAGTGAAGAGCGCTCTCTGCTAGCAGGCTACGAATTCAGTTTTTTAACATTTTTTTTTTTTTTACATTTTTACAATCATTAACAGCAATAATAGCTACTTGTGAGGAACAAATGCACAAAAGCCCACCTCTAAATGTAAAGGGGCCAACAGAGCAAACTGGTAGAGCAAACATCAGGGTTATTCCTTTAGGTACCTGCTGAGGAAATAGACTCTGGTTTTAACGCCTGAAATTAAAAGGGGGCGGGGGGGGGCGCGGTGTTTATGCTGATTGGAGACAAATACACAGAGCTTTCCAGCTCATCTTTACCAGCTGTTTTTCCTTCATTCCTAATATCTTCCAGCAAATGCATTTTCCAACCCCTCCCAGGAGACCTGATTTTTGGCAGGAAGTGCTTTTAGGCGGGGGATGGTCTCGCAGTCCGGCCGCAGTGGGGAGCCTGCAGGTCTGCCCCAGCGGGGGTGTCCAGGTGGGAGATGGTCCCTGTTGGGGGGATGGTAACAAGGGTTTCAGCTGGCCTTGGACTGCAGCTCTTCCTCTCGGCACCCTTTCCACGTGGGCAGAAGGCACTGGGTTTCTCCCTCAGCTAAGGACAAATTTACCTTAAAAACAAAACATAGGTTTGTTATATTATCTTTTTTTCTTAATGAGGTGGGTTTTTAAAAATATATAATTTTTTTGTTCGTTTGGTTTTGTGTGTTTATTTGGTGGGTTTTTTCTGTTTCTTTTAAAAAAGAGGCTTTTTATACAAGTGTTTTCATCTCCTGATCTGTCAACGTTTGACAAAGTTTGGGGAACTAAGCGGCAAGTCCCTGACGGCCGCTCTGCTTTTTGCATACCAACCAAAACACACTTCCTTGGGGTAAAAAATGCTAAACTAAACACAATTTATTTAGTAAAAGCCAGCAGATTTCTGTTGTCAAGATGCAAGTGAGACGCCGCACCTACCTTGGTTTGTAGGCATACGTGAGTGGTGCTCTTCCACCCCAAGCTCCCCACCGAAGTGCTTTGAAAGAGAAAAGACACTCGTATTTTTTTCAAATTAAAGGACCCATTTTACAGGCAGTGATAAGTCAAAGCAAACTGTAGCCGAATTTTCGTAGGAAGGGTCATGCGCGGGCGGATTCGTCCTATTAATAGGACACAGGAAGAGCGGGGAGAGCAAATGCCTGCCCTGAACACAGCGTGGGATCTTATTTGAGGTAATAGATTGAGAGCAGACACGAAATCAGTACTTTGTTCAAACGCGTCGTTATTTCACGTTAAATAACATTTTAGAAGACGCTCCCCCGGTTTTTGTACTGGAAGGATGCGGGACTATTTGGAAACATTTAAAATGGAGTGGAAAAAAAATCAGACGACAGCTCCCTGTGGGAAGCCAATCAACATTACAGATAGTAAACGTTCTACTATTAAGGACTGCTTTGCCGCAATTGATTTTAAATCATAAACATAGAAATACAGGAAATAATTCTGAGACCACATCGGAGTTTACCTAGAAATGACGGGAAAGTAACAGAGCATTCCTGAAACTGTCAGTACCTCTCAGGAAAGCCTGCTGATGCTGAAGGACTGATAGTTGGCGGAAAAAAAAAAAAAAGTACAGGACACCCCTCGAGCCCCAATGTCGCCGCACTTAGGAGGAAACACACAATATGTTTCTAAAAATCTCGCTCGCTTAATTGTTACTTTTGTAATTAAAATATTGGCTGACACCGCAGATATTAAACATCCCAGTAATGTGGTTACAGACGTACAGAACATTTAAAACATTACCCTACCAGTTTAAGACCTAATTATTTTAGGTAAAAGGACTGTGATAGCTATTCGTTTTCCCTAATTAGGAACTAATGGGTTTTTTAAATAATTCTTTTTATAACAGAGACTTCACAAAACAAGATTTCAGTATTTTTGCTTGTATTGACCTTCCTCTCCACAAGCAGTAAAAAACGTAGAGTTCAAGAGGTGCAAGATTTTTGGTTGGTTGTATTTTATTTTATTATTTTATTTTATGTCGAGCTTTTATTGCCGTTTATTTGTTTGGGGTTTCTTTTCAGTACCCACTTTGTATCCATGTTTATTACATTAGTCCGTGAATAAGAATTTCCAGAAGAAAAAAAACCCACCAAAAACTATGCAGGCGACGAGTATGGCCTTACTGTACTTTTTTAACTAACTGAAAGACAAAATTTCTACTGACTTATGTTGGAAGTGAACGAGGCCGTATGAGAATCACTAAAGGAGCCAGGTGTATTTTCCTTTCTCTCCTCAGCCTTGAGAGACGAGCGGGACAATGCCGCACACCGGCCCCGGCGGCTGCACCATCCCGGGGCAGGGCTGCTCCGGCCCAAGCGGCACGGAGCCGCTCCCAAAACTCCGGGATCCCTCCCCACCGTCCAGGATCCCCTTCTTTGCAGAGGGAGGGCACACGACTGGCAGGCGGCAGCTGCCCTGCTCGAGCGGAATCGACGGACCGGCGCAGCAGCGGGAGCCAGAACCAAGCCAGGGGCTTTGCAAATATTCCCTTTCAAAGCGCAGCGAAAAGGGATTACACTGAATTATCAAGTACCCTGCAACATTCTGCTTCCATTCACGTTTCAAATAAATTACTTTTCTAATAATCCATTAACTGCTTTAACGACCAGTGTTACTTATTCACCAGTACTCCGTGAAAGTTATTATTTATTTGAAAATTCTTTGTGATTTCCAGTTGCTCTCCACATAACATGCACTATTCGAAGAAAGCAAGAGGACTTTCAAACAGGAAAACGCAGTTAGTCCCTCATTTTGCAAGACGAGCACGCCACTGGGGCTCCTAGTTTCATTTTTAATACAAAGAAAATTATTTTCCCCCTTGCTAAGCACTCACTATTCCCGTGGATCTCCCTGGAAGGTGCTGGGTGCTGAAGCCTTAGGAGAAAACGGGCCACCTTCCGAGAAAGGCCTAATTACGGACTTAAACAGCCTCACTTGAAGAGCCCGCATTAACAAGCAATAAACCCTACGACTTCGTTTCAATCCCAAATTCACTGTACCACGCTCAAAGGATGGTGTAAACAATGTGAGCACTACAGAAACAGTGTGCGAAAATTACAGCCAAAACGGGAATTAAAAAAAAAAAAAAGGGCTCTCATAACCGAAAAATGCCTTCAAGAGATGTGACAGCCGCACTCTGGAGCAGGACCTGCAGACTCGTGCGTTCCCTGAGGAAGCACAGCCAGCGCGCTCCGACCGCCGTCCCACAGACACCGCAGCGTTACACGGGCTGTAAATCCCTCTGCCCCGGCACCCACCCGCGGGGGATGCCCAGCATAAGCGCTGCCAGCTGGGAACCAAACCTGCCGGGGGGGGAGAGCCGAGGGTGCCCCCGACTCCCACCAGTTATTTTTATCCACGTCCGGCCTTTCCAACCCATCAGATATTCGCTGCAAGGCAGAGCAATAGAGCCTGCCGGGCTCGCAGGGACACACAGAGACCACCACCGGGAGCGAGGAGCCCGCGGCACCAACGGGGACCCGGGCAGGGCTGCGGCATCGGGCCCGCACGCTGCCCACCCTGATCGCTAAATTAGAAACAGGAAGAGTTAATTACCTAAACCCAAAATATTGTAGAGATCTCAGTAAAGCAAAGAAAGAAAATAAAAAAGCAACAAAAATACACCCCCAAATACCAGCCTAGGACAGGCGGGCAGCAACACAGCACTGCTGGCTCACGGAGACTGAGCTGCTGGTCGGATTACCCTCCGCGACACTCCCACCACGGAGGGAAGGAACTTTTTTGTTTGGTTTGGTTTGGGTTTTTTTTGTTTTTGTTTTTTGTTTTTGTTTTTTGGGGTTTTTTTTTTGTTTTTTTTTTTTTTTTTGGTTGTTTGTTTTTTTGGTTTTTTATTTTATTTTAGTTAGTTAGTTAGTATGTTTTCCCCCTTGCAGTGTCTCTTTTCTTTTCTGCACAAAGCAGCAACCCCATCCCTGTGCACTAGGCCTTGCAGAATCCCCCAAAACAGTTTAATAAAGGGTAAACTCGGGATTGAGATATTCTGATTGACACTTAGTTTTTATACATGTAAAATATAATATGTAAAGTACACGTTACATATTTATATGCACGTATAAAAATACATATCTAACCTCCCCCCAGCCTTTTTCAATATATCGGGAGACTCGAGGTAACGCAAAATCAGTAACATGAGCAGCTTTTCTCTGGCTCTGACAGGCTTTGTCTATATGTCTGCGTCAGACAGTGCTCAGTCTAAACCAACCGGATAAACCAGCACGATCCCCGGGTGATCCCGAGCAGCGTGACAAACCGCAGTGATAAAATATGACCGTGCCACTCTCTGCAAACACCTCGAGATTGTTTTACAGTGGTACATCCCCTATTATCCCTCTGCTCGTGACTGCCGGCCGCGGGGCTGGCTGCAGGAATTAAAATCCACCATTGCACCCGGGGAAAGTTTTAAATCCCAGGATTCACTTTCCTCTTCACGAACAGTGAAAAAATTCAGGTGTAGCGATAAACTCTCATGTAAAAATCGTAACACGGGTGCAACGCTTTTTTTTTTTAGTTATTTTTAAATAATAATATTTTTAAATTTTAAAATGTAGTGTTCAGGAATAGCGATAAACTCATGTAAAAATCGTGACACGGATGCAATGCAAGTATTTTTAAACAATAGGTATGGATTTCTTAAGAGGGTTAGTATGATTTCAGCAACCTTGTCTTTGAAATACACTTCGGGGGCCGGAATGTTACGTGCTCGGTTACTCGGGAGGGAAAGGACAGACCAGGACACTGTGAATGTTAGCATTTCGGTAAGTTTTTGTTAGACCCAAAAAGAAGAGCCCCGGGGGGGAGCAGGCAGTCCCTGCACGCAGCACCACGCAGACAGCCTCGCCATTTTACACAGCCACCGCTCCTGCGCATTAAACGGGACAGCGGAAGACGGGGTGGGATTAGATCCAGGAGTGGCACAAACGTTAATCCGGGGGCTGCGGAGTAGCCGAGGAGCCCCCAGAGGCGCATGCGAGTAGACAGAGCCCTGCGCCCACCACGCCCCTTCAGCGCTGCTTCCAGAGAGCCCAAGATTTAAAAAAATTGGTGACAAGAAGGGAGGAGAGCCGCGACCTCTTCCAGTTTGTGTTTCCAGGCACGGCCCTCCAGGCGAACACGCCTGTGTCCCCCGGTGGAGGGGGGACCAAAAGTAAGGTGTCTGTGGGCCGCCGGGTCCTGCCCCTCACGGCGGAGAGGGCTCTACGCCTCGCCAACCAGGATTCCGCTGGCCGGCACCCGTCCCGCGGTCTCCCAGTCGTGCCAGCCCGTTCGGCCCGCAAGGAAGGACGGGCTGAGGAGGGCGGCCTGCGGGGGAGGTCCAGAGAAAATGGAGGCAAGCGGCGTCGCAGCGCTGCGGCAGCGAGGCGGACGAGGGGCGGTTCGAACTTCGTGCTAAGGCGGGAGCGAGTGAGTTTCCCCCCGCCCGTCTGGGCTTAACCAGGACACGGCAGCTGCACGCCCCCGAACCTCCCCGGGCTCCGGACGCGGCGTGGCCCCTCAAGGCAGCCGCGGGGCCGTTCGAGAACATTCCCCGCTCGCGGGCTCTGCCAGCCCGGCATGGCGGGCGGAGGGCGCCCCCTGCTGTCCCTCACGCAGTGCTCACGGCCCTCGGGGCGCCGGGACAGTTAAACACGTAAAATTTAGTAATTCTGTGGGGAAAACGTCATCTTTCAACGCTGTCTTGGCATCCTGCAGTATGTACACCT
>VZTH01011904.1:876675-915048 GCA_013397815.1 Aleadryas rufinucha | reverse complement strand
AGTTGGGAAAATGCACAAAAACTGTAAAGGAGGCCCAGACAGAGCTCTCTATCCTGCCCTTATGCAGATACATTTCAGTGTATCTAAATCTGTTTCCATAATCAGTTCTTTCATCTTGGAGCACATATACTGCAGACTGGCAGTGCTGGGTTAATGGCTGGGCTTGATCTTAGAGCACTCTTCCAGCTGAAATTCAATGCACAAGCTAGTTGCTGTTTACATTATAGGTGTACTGGTGGTCAGTGGAGCACACCTTGCCAAGGAGTTCTCAAGTAATTTGAAAGCAGAGTTTACTCTCTTTTTACAGCCATTATTACTAAAATATCACTTTCTGAACAATAATGAAATAATTATTATACCCCCCTGAACTGAAAAAACCCAACCAAACCAAACATCTTTACTTCCATTTTTTTTGTGCTGGTTATTGGTAGAATAGAATATTGGTAGAATTGTTGCTGTTGAAGTGAGAGATGGGATAAGTGTGCAGAGAAGATGGATTTATACATAACCCTTACAGACCTTCAGAGCCCATTTCCCATTGTGTCTGCCTGAAGCAGACCGCGATCCTCACTTTTTCAGATCAGGCACCTAGAAACAGAGTCTGCACAAATGAAAGAAGTAGGAATTTAATATTCAGACTCCCTGGCTGCTACTGAGTTTTCTGTAGAAAATTCTCAAAAGACAAGAGAATGTGAATTTCTGCTTCTGTTTTGGTTCATGAGAAGTTTATGGAACAGCAGAGATGAGTGGGAGAGTGCTTCTTTGAAGATGACGTTGTGGATTAATCGGAGGCAGGAGCTGATATTTTGATAATGGAAGTTAAAATTTCCAGTAAGACAGGGAAAGCATGGCTGGTTTTGAGCTTTGGAAATGACACTAGGCAGATTTCACTCTGAATTTTTCTGAGAAAATGTAATTAAAAGATCTGTTTGGGTTCATATATATTGGATAAGGTTCTATTGGCAAGAGTACTGCTGACATTTCTTAACTCTGCAGATTTTGTAATCCTAGGTGGTGATAGATTGTCTTCAAAAATAAAAAAACAACTGGCAACTTTTCATATGTATTTCATTAACACTGTGCAGGTGAACTGTGAAATGGACCTTTTTGTATGTAGAACTGTTAGCACTAATAGTCCATTTTGAGCAGTTAAGATAATTTTTCAGTTTTTGAGTCATTAATTTTATTACAGAACTTAGAAAAATATTTTTCTTTTTATTTTTTGAACAGTGGGAAATTTTACACTGAGCACATCAAGATATGGAGAAGTGCATTGGAAGAGGTGCTTTAAATTTTCCTCAGTGCTGTAAAGACGAAAGGATTTTTTTAATTACTCTTATTTCAGTTTTGGAAAAAAACATACTGTGTCTTTACTAGCTGTACATTAAAAACTGTATCTTTTGCTGTAGCAGATATCAGTGCTATTATATAGAGAAAAGAAACCTTAAAATTTTGGAAGCTTGCTCAAATCAGTTATTTCTGAGAAATATCTGCAGTAATATCCACGTGGGTTCGCAGAAACTTGCTTTCTTGCTCTGTTAAATGTCCTTTTCCTTGTTTACCTCATCCAGGTCAAATTTGCCTTTCAGAAGAAAACTGCTTTCCAAATAAAGAAATAATTGCTTGATGCAAAGATTTTCACAGCTAGTTAGTTACTTTTCATAGTAAATCAGAATTTTAAGTCAAATCCCTCTGCAGGTGTCCAATTTTTCTCTCCGTTCACTTCAGTGTAAATCAAAATCTGTGTTATTTTGAGAAGAAAAGAGAGTCTGATTACTGTAATATTAAAGATTTTTAAAATGGTACATCATACATCTGTTGATTATGGCAGTAGTGATTTCATTAGGATTATGATTCCTCCTCTAAGCACCTATTTATGGGCACATGCCTGTTTCTGATATAGATCTGTCTGCTGTCCAGGAAAAGCCAGACAGAGGCGTGTGGGAGCTGCTGTTTCTTAATTGCTTGGATAACTGACAGTCAGTGTGGTTCCAAAACTTGCTGTGTTTATGATTCTCGATACAAAAGCCACAAAATGTAGATGTGATGGTGCCAGATAGCATCTGTTCTACATAGCTTTTGATTTGCAGTTCCTGATTTGTTATACCCCAGTACTGAAAGGTGCATGTAGGCAGGAGGCAGCTGAGTTGGCTGTTTGCTTTGACCTGGCTGCACTCGAGGTCAGGCAGAGGGATGTTCCTCTCCTTGGCAGAAAAAACCTCTGGACCACCAGGTGGAACACTAAGAAAGGAAACAGAATGTTCAACAAGTGGAGAGGCCTAGGTCTGACCAGATAGGAGGTGGTGGGCACAAGATCAAAGACACTCTCAGGGCTGGGAAGGGTGGAAAGAAGGTTTTGTGCAAGGATTTAGCTCAAGTATTGCACAGAGGGTTGTGTCCCAGGAGGGCACTGAAGGCGGGTCTATCTGCAGCAAGCCCAAAGGACTGCTGCAAACACTGACTGGGGCAAGGGGTGTTTTGTTTACAGACATAAAGTAGTCAAGAGAAAAGTTTATGGGGCTAAAAAGTGGTGAAGTGTAGGACCCAAGTGTTACTAAATGAATGGTGCTTACATTGCACATGCAGAGATGTCTTCTAAAATGACACAGCGTAAAGCCAGACATTTATTTTTTAGCAGAGGCATATCTAGAAATAGATAGGATGTTATTTCAATCTCTTCTTCCACGTACATGTACTTGTTGTATGTTTGCTTGGAAAAACCACACATGAAAAATTGCCAAAAACCATTTATTAACAAAGTCACATTCATCTGTGATGACCTTTTGTTGTAAGTGAGATTCAAAATTGGGTTTCATCAGCAACTCTGATGAAAAGAGTTCTGTTTAGACTAGTAATAACTTCAGTACAATAAAAATACATAGTTTTCTACAACCACCAGTGTCCCTAACTTCAAACAGGAAACCCATGGCAACAGTGATTTGCAAGATGCTGTATAAAACAAGGTGGAATGCCTCTTTTCAGTATGAAACAACTACAAATGTTCTGATTTTCCTTTATAAACCTTTTTGCATGTGGCTTTAGAATTGTCATGGAGATTTGAATATTTATTTAATTTTAAAATTTATGCAGTGGTACATCTAGAACTTCAACTGAAATCAGTAAATATGCAGTTCTAGGCAGGTTCAAGATGCTGGTTAACCTTTGAAATGTATTACTTACCTTGTGCTTAACAGAGAGAGATGATGAGGAGGTGCATATAAACACCTCTTGAGACACAAGATCATCAATCTTCCAAGTAGCTTGGCCTCACACCGTGTGCTGCTTTCCAGGGTGCACAAGGCATATCCACAGCCCATGGAAGCCTGATGCATCCAGCCTCCTGCTTTTGCAGATTCCCTGTGGAAATGTCAGTTGGACATCACCAACCGTCTCTGCCTGCCTTTAGCATCTCTTCAATACTTTAATAAATTGTCTGACTCTGTGTGCTAAACTCGTAAGCTATCACGTATTATTTTGCTGACCTGATGGCTCTGGCTCTAGAGTCTGTCTGTGTTTGAAACCTACTGTTCACACTTTGCAGTATTTTCTGTTTGGTTACATGGGTATTTAAGAGTATAAGCTTCTAATAATTAACATACATATAAGAACGGGTTTAAATCTTCTTTACTGGAAGTCCTTGAATTACCCTGATCTAAATTTGAAAATACAGCATTCACAACTTTGACATTAAAGTTATGCATTTGGTGAATAATGTATGTACTTTTTGGAAAGTGAAATTAAAATAAAATCAATTGGTTAGCATTAGAGCCTCACGTAACTCTTTGATGTCAGCCTTTTCTGGCATGCTATTAATAAAGGCCATGATAAAATGTTTAAAGAGCTCTTGGTACTTTATGGAATTACAGAAGCTGCATTTTCTTATACTGTTTTTAAGTCTTTGCAAATGAGCCTCAGTGATGTGCCTTGTGTGTTCAGTCAAACCCTCAGTAACCTGCCCAGGGAGAGCCTGGGAGGAGTTTCCCCAAACACTGCTGACCATCAGCCAATTTTGTGCTTTTGCTTTTAAAAAATTGCTGACTGTGATAGCTTCTGTAGCATTGCTTTTATAACTGTAGTAAAACTATGATATAACACCGGTGAAACCATAAATACCATTGCAAAAATGCGTAAAGCGACGAAAAGCAGTTTAGAACAGTTTCAGACAGAAGAGGAAAGATTTTTGTAGTTGTGGAAGCATAACATTTACTCTGTACATGTGGTAACCCCAGTAATCTGAGGATGGTAAAATCTCATTACTAAAATGAGTTAATAAAATTAAATGCAGGTTTAAATAATTTTTTTTTTAATATCTAGGATGAAGATCGAACAGAGGAGGACAACAGCAGAGTTGAGCCTGTTGGACATGCAGACACTGGTTTGGAGAATGCTACCAATTTTTCGCTGGAGTAAGTTACTAGCAGAATATGTTGTTTTAACAAGTCTTAAGATTGAACACAGACTGGCAAAATACTCAGAACAATATGAGTGATACTGCTCTTAAGAAAGTGGGGCAATCTTTTTTAGGTCATGTGTCATTATGGTTTTAAACAATGGACCTTTTTAAAATAGATTTTAAACAGTTTAAAATGTCTGTATTAAAGATGAGCATTGGAAACTTGACATTTATAAGTGCTGATGCTACAGTAGATTTTCTGCTTCAAGGAAGACACTTATTTGATGGAACTTTGAAGACTTGACAGAGGAATAGGGTCAGTGCTAGTACAAATAGATCAACAGGCAAGAATTTCAAGGGGGAAAATCTTAATTCCAATCACTAGTTTACAGTCTCTAGGAAGATGTGGGGGGGTCACAAGTTGTGCGGTCAAAAGCCTCATACTTTGTGAATGGATCAAAACTGGTGTTTTGTTAGCTCCACTTAATTTAAAAAGACAATCACTAAATGATATTTTATGTCATCAAAAGATACAGCAAACTTCACCTTTTGCATTTCACTGAAAAGAACTGATCCATACCTTGCTATGGAATTAATGAGAAAATATCCCTTCTAGCCTTAAATTAAATCTTTTAAATTACTTAACTTAAATTTTAAATAAAATTAAATCTTCTGCTCCTGTTATTTTTGAATTAAATTATGAATTAGGTACAGAGGGTTTAAATGTTAGGTAAAGATCATGGTGACATCTATTAGGCAGTACAACATGTGTTTTACTCGGTTCCATTTACAAATCTGTTACATTGTAAATTCCAAATGCTGTTTCCTAAATAGAATTTGCAGAACTTCTGTCAAATTTAATGCTTCCTGGTTTTGCTTTAAAGTAACTTATTGACTTCTCATCATATGCTACTTCATTTATGTTTTGTTTTGATCTCATACTTCTTTGCATGTTTGTTTGAAGCAGTTGGCCCAAACTTCTGAGAAAATCAGGAAGCCAGATTGAAAGAATCTCTCTTAGGAAGTGATCATTTCCTCTTGTTTTCTGTTTTACACAATTTAACATTTGAATTCAGAATAGATGACTTTTTTTTTTTTTTAAGAAAAAGTATAAGAAAAAAGAGTGCAAAGATGTTAAGTGCATTTGTTCATTTTGAACAAATGAAAAATGACTGACTCAAGCACTAGAACAAGCTAAATGGTGGATGCTGGACATGAAAACTAAGTGTTGGTTTTTTTGTTTTTTTTTTTTTTTTTTTTAATTTAAGCTGTGTTCCCATTTATGCAGTTCCAGGTGAATGACACAGATTTTTACTTGTTCTCTTTCTTAGCCCTTAATTTTCTTCTAAGCTAATAGCAGAGTCAGAAAAAAGTTGATCGTAGAGAATCACAGGCCTACCAATAGCAAATGATGTCTTTCAGAGTTCCTTTTGGAGGTCAGAGAAGTTGCTCGAATCCTGTGAGCTTCTTTGCACACTAGTTAATGAAAACTTAACCTTAACATACGGTGAGAAGGAAATGAAGTCAGCCTCTACAGAAACTGCACAGGGAACAGTATGAAATGCTGTATTGATCTCAGTCTTTAAAAATTACTCCAGGTCTGAAGAATAACACGTTTTTGGTGTTTCATGTTGTTTAAAAACCAAGGTAAAAATTCAGACACCAATTACAGTGAATGTAAAGGCTGCGTTAAAAATATATTAAAAAAATTAATGTAGAAGAAATGTAAAACAAAGTATAACACAGGATTTGTGTTGACTTCCCAACCGTATGTGGTCTGGTTATTCTCAAACTCCAGATTAAGAGCTGCAAGCTTTCATGATGGGCTACCATATGATCAAGAGCTTATTGAAGGAAGTAGAAAATCTTTTACTGCTATCACAGGGCATTTGTCTTGCTCTTTGCTCCATTTCGAGATTAAATTTTATTTGTACGCTTATGAGGAGCAAGCTTTTCAAAGATCTGTGTGTGTATATATATAGTGCCAGGAAATATGGAAAAAGTATGTAATACTAGAGAGAGGCATAAGCCACAAATTTAGATCATGGCTTCTGTTCAGATCTCTCACTTCCAGTTTTACTGAGAAGTTTGGCCTTTGTGTATTATTTTCTCATTTGTGTATTTATAGCTCTTTATGGTTCATGGGCTATATTCCACCTTTCAGATGTGGGCATGTTTCAAACACATTAATAGATTTGGTCTAAATCTATTTCTACAATTTTTGCATGTCTCTTTCTGAACCTGTATTTTCTTCTTCTGCTTTTTTCCTCGCTACAGCAAAAATTATAATTGAAAACTAGATGCATGGTTGCTTCAGGGGACGTCTGGTTGGTTTTGAATGTTACAGTTAAATCTTACTTTGGAAACTTTGCTTAGTAAGGAGATGCAGGAATCTTCCAGTAAAAGAAATGGAATTACAATAAAACAGATTAATGTGTTTTAAAACTAGAAGGATTTAGCCAATTAAAAATTTAATAATTCTCATTTGATTATGAGGTAGTTATGGGAAAGCTAATGTTAAAATTTAGCATTGGCTCTAAGATAAGAAAGTAAAGCATGCTAGTGCTATGATGAGCTTTTAGAGTTCTGAGGAAAAATTGTGTGTGGCATTTAAGGTATTTCTGCTCAATGGTCAATTTCACTTTAGAATTAGAAAGAAATAAAGCAATATGCTTGCAGTGATGATGGTGAGACCTATTTTTATATATC
This sequence comes from Aleadryas rufinucha, assembly GCA_013397815.1. Lineage (NCBI taxonomy): Eukaryota > Metazoa > Chordata > Aves > Passeriformes > Aleadryas > Aleadryas rufinucha. Next base: position 907,946 of record VZTH01011904.1, on the reverse strand, counting down.
CAGCTAAGTTTAAAAAAAACCCCTTTGATTTCTGTTGGTTCTATTAATTGAACTATTTTTGATGATTGATCTCCTTTCATGCCATCAGATTAATCTTCAGGTACGTAGTGTTCAACAATGCTTTCATCACCATGGCTTGGTTTCTGGAATGGTTTTGTTTCTCGGTGTATGTTTGTGTGGGGTTTTTCGGTTCCTTCACGGTACATGTTCATATTCCCTCATTCGTCATTGTCTCACAGTGATATGGTAAAGCTCGTCGAAGTCTCCAATGACGGCGGGCCTTTGGGAATCCATGTAGTGCCTTTCAGTGCCCGAGGCGGAAGGTAATGTATCGTGTAGGATTTTATTTGCATTGTAATTTGCTGTGCTTTAACTTGGTTGTGTTAATTTTTGTGCTGTGTGCCTTTGCCCTCTGTAGAATACTGTCTGTTTTTCACGAGGCAGTCTCACTGATTAAGAAAGGAAGAAATGCAAGTTTACTGGCTCTGTGCTTGGGATGGACTCTATAGTTCAAAGGCTCTGCTTAAAAGAAGTTAGAATTGCGTGTTGTAGTCTCAGGGGAAATTGAAGGATAAAGACATTTCCTTTTGGACTCCTAAAATTTATAAACTTCTGCCTTAGCTCAGGCGGATACTTGTGCAACATTTCCTTGCTGACTTTTTAAAGCCACAAATTTCCAAATAAAAGGAAAGTCTAAACCAGAGGCATCCTACGCTTGTGCTTGTTAAGAGTGGGGGAGAAAACAGTCGCCACACTTTCAAAATTTCATGGTGTCCCATCTGTTGGGGTTAAAATGAAGTAGCAAAACCAGTTGAAACATTCTGGTTTGGGGGAAAATGAACCTGTTTTACAGGCTGAAACTCCTGAAGTTTGATTGTTTACCAAAAAAAAAAAAAGGTGTAAAGAAAGTAGTTTACATTAGAGAATACAATGTGGGGGATGTTATTAATAAACAGAATACATAATCTCTAATGCTTCCTTTGCTAATGTAGAGTTTTAGTGTTTAGGGTCATTAAGATAATCTCAGAAAAAAAAGATAACCTTTTGTGTTATTTAGTGGTGGATATCAAATTTTTACCTTGAAAAATGATAATTCTTCAGCAATATATGCAAATTTTATTTTGGTGTTGCATATTCTAAGTATACACTGTATTTTCTCTCTTTAAGGAAAAGGGGAACAAATATATATCTTGAAAGTAATCGTTGCACATGAAAAGGCATGTTATGGTCTCATGTCTGTTGTCCCAGTAGCAATTTCAGTTTTATAATTAAAAACTAACAAAATAACAAAACTAACTTGCTATACAGTTGTATCTCTCAAGTATTAATATGCTATTTTCAGAAATACAAGAGTATTTTAGGTATTTTTCCTTCTGTATGAAATATCTTCATGGGATTTTAAACGCAGTATAAAAGCTTTATTTGCAGTTGTTACTTAAAACCCATTCTTTCATGGTCACAGTGACATGTATTATGAGAAAATGTAATTTTTNGCAGTATAAAAGCTTTATTTGCAGTTGTTACTTAAAACCCATTCTTTCATGGTCACAGTGACATGTATTATGAGAAAATGTAATTTTTTTTACTTTAAGGCTACTTTTTCTGGGGACTACAAGTATTAAGAGCAAGCTTCTGTTAAGTGATGAATTCTTCTCTTCATAATCTGAAATTCAGTGTGAGCATGAGTGAACAGTACTTCAAACATAACTCAGAACTAAATCCCATAGAGTTAGAAATGGTTGAAATGTTCACACAGTTATCTGGGATTTAGACAGTGTGAAGGCCAAGGAAAAGACCAGTTTAAGAATGTCAGCTGCCTACTAAGTACTTGTTTAATAAAACTGATGTTAAAATATATATTTTGACATTCTGAATAAGAATTTTAACTCAAGTAAAATTTGCTTCTAGACTGTTAATGTGGTTGTCAAGTCTGAGGCAAAGCTTAAACTGTTTATACACAATGAGACCATTTTAAATGAAAAAGCCATAACCAGAGAAATAAATTATATATATATATTTTTAAAAGAATTCTAACTGTTGTGCAAAATTATATGATAAAGTTTTACTACAGGAAAGTCAGTTTTAAATATAGGTGTTTCAAATCAGGACATACCAGAAAAGCAAATTCTGTTAAGAGGGAAATAATTTTTATATTAAAAGGTATCCTCTTTTTCTTCTTAATGCTAGAACTCACTTCATTGAAAAATGGATGATATGTGTAGTTGCTGAGTGTTTTTAACCATCCACAAAATAATCTGCTGAAGAGGGGAGACACTTGGTTCCATGTTTTGAAAGTGTAGAGGAGCAGAGTTGGGGAGGATCTAGAATATTTCCAAAACATTTCTCCCATGGCCTGTGTGGAAGAAAAGCAGAGTTCATTGCTTGGGATTGATTCTAAGCTCTTGTGCTGCTGCTCTCCTGTCTGCATACCCACACTTCTGCATGCTTTCAATGAGGACAAACACATTTTCTCCAGCTGCCTCCAGTGTGGGCAGAGAAAGGAGCACACCCAGCTTCAGGTTGAAGCAGTTGGTGGGGGTTTGGTTAATTTTTTTTTTCCCCTCCTGGTTTCCCACTTCTTTTGAGCAGATAAGACATGCTTGTTTCTCCTTTTGGTAGATTCACAGGGAGAGCAGATGCATGGCAGGGATCCTCTGCTTTCTACTTATTTCTCACTGTAGCTCATGGCTGCTCTTTGTTCCTCCCCTGGCTGCAAAAAATAATTCTCCCTGCTGCAATCAACTAACTTACTTGAGCAGAGAATCTGCTCAGTAGGAACCTAATTATACAAAATCAAACACAGGACTGAGTAAAGACTTTGAGGGATGTCCAAAAAGAAAAGATGTAATGTATCATATAGATTAGTCCATTGTCCCATTGTTTCATATTTGCTTGCTGTTTAATTCCAGTTATGCTGTGTTTTCAGTTACTTTTCTTGTAGTTCCTTTCTTTTGCTTTTGAAAATGTTACTCAATAGGCAATGGTTAGTAAATAAATAACTTGAAAAGTGTAAAAACTCATTATGCAATTTACCTTTTTTCCCCTATGCAATAAGCAGGAGTATTCTCCCAGCAAAAAATCCAAACCAAAAAATCCATCCCCAAGGAAACACTTCAAACCTCTAAAAATTATGTGCCATAACTATGTTCTCTATTTCTACTGAGAAAATATTTAACTTTTTCATGGTATTTTGAGGGTTTGGAATAAGAATCTCTTGAGTACTGGCTTTTGATCTGGAGCAAAATCTTTAAAGGTCTCTGCCTCATCTATATAGATGCTACCAATTATTTCTGTTCCCAGTAAAACTGAGACTTTTTTTATAATGAAGAAAAAAAAATCTGTATTTCTCTGGGAAAAGTACTATTGATTTGTAAAGACATGGTGGAACTTTATTCTATGTATATGTTTCCTTATTGTCCTTCTCGTTTTGCCTCTGGAAATGTATCAGTTCTATATTGGCCTATTTGATCATATGCTTTTGTTAACAGATTTTGTTCACCTTATCAAAAGAGAGGAGGGCATACATATTCATCACCTTATGGTTGTGCATTTTTAAGGATAAAAGTTTTGTTTGCAAACCTGCTGGCATATTTTTGCAATGGCATAGATGCAGTGCTGAGCAGAATAGGAGGCATGAAGATGAATGTAGAATGAAGGACAGAAGAGAATGCAAGTAGTAAAGTGTTTAAATAAGAGTAGAACAAAGAGGAAGTGAATGAGAGGAAAACATGAAAGGAAAGAAAATTCTAAATCTGTGCAAAATTGCCTTAGCACCAATCCTTCCTTTTTATTAGGTGCTCAGAGACAGGAGCAAACAGTCCCTTAAGGATTGGATTTGAGCAGCCTGGCTGATGCAGGATGTTATGTTGATGTTTAAGTGGGGATGCACTGAGTTCTCTGCAAGCTCAACAGTAATTATAGCATAATTTACCATTATATTGCCTCTTCCACTTTTAGAAGTCTTTGAAGGCTTCTCAAGCTCTATACCCTAGCTGCTCTTCTGAAATCCTGCCATGTCTGTTTTTGGAAAGAGATTCAATTGACACAAAGGATATATGAGATAACATCAAAAATCTCTGTGAATAATGATATGGAAGTTAGAGTCCCATAGTCCCAAGAATACTCTGAGGTCTGCTTAGTAAAGCAGAACCAGAAAGGATTTGGATATTCATCTGAAAACCCCACAATGAACATCCACTAATAAGTATCAGACATGTTACTTTGATACAGACAGGAATGCTCAGCTCTGCCGGCTTTTCTTCCTGTTGAAGTATGCGACAAAATCCACAATTAACCATACATCTAAAACCTGCAGCTAAAAATATTTAATCTGTGGTTTTTGTTACATGTCCTAAATGTCTTAAAATATTAGGAAGTCTCAGAAGAACGGAAGAAAAAAGAGACAGAATTTTTGTCATTTTAACAGATTTTGTTAAAATGAAAGAAAAACCTCGAATGAAGGCGGGCATTAAAACATGCACAGACCCTAACTACCCTTACTAGAGATCTAGAAATTTGCAATTTTTTTATACTCTTTCTATTCTGTGGGGTTTTTTTTNCTTATTTCTCACTGTAGCTCATGGCTGCTCTTTGTTCCTCCCCTGGCTGCAAAAAATAATTCTCCCTGCTGCAATCAACTAACTTACTTGAGCAGAGAATCTGCTCAGTAGGAACCTAATTATACAAAATCAAACACAGGACTGAGTAAAGACTTTGAGGGATGTCCAAAAAGAAAAGATGTAATGTATCATATAGATTAGTCCATTGTCCCATTGTTTCATATTTGCTTGCTGTTTAATTCCAGTTATGCTGTGTTTTCAGTTACTTTTCTTGTAGTTCCTTTCTTTTGCTTTTGAAAATGTTACTCAATAGGCAATGGTTAGTAAATAAATAACTTGAAAAGTGTAAAAACTCATTATGCAATTTACCTTTTTTCCCCTATGCAATAAGCAGGAGTATTCTCCCAGCAAAAAATCCAAACCAAAAAATCCATCCCCAAGGAAACACTTCAAACCTCTAAAAATTATGTGCCATAACTATGTTCTCTATTTCTACTGAGAAAATATTTAACTTTTTCATGGTATTTTGAGGGTTTGGAATAAGAATCTCTTGAGTACTGGCTTTTGATCTGGAGCAAAATCTTTAAAGGTCTCTGCCTCATCTATATAGATGCTACCAATTATTTCTGTTCCCAGTAAAACTGAGACTTTTTTTATAATGAAGAAAAAAAAATCTGTATTTCTCTGGGAAAAGTACTATTGATTTGTAAAGACATGGTGGAACTTTATTCTATGTATATGTTTCCTTATTGTCCTTCTCGTTTTGCCTCTGGAAATGTATCAGTTCTATATTGGCCTATTTGATCATATGCTTTTGTTAACAGATTTTGTTCACCTTATCAAAAGAGAGGAGGGCATACATATTCATCACCTTATGGTTGTGCATTTTTAAGGATAAAAGTTTTGTTTGCAAACCTGCTGGCATATTTTTGCAATGGCATAGATGCAGTGCTGAGCAGAATAGGAGGCATGAAGATGAATGTAGAATGAAGGACAGAAGAGAATGCAAGTAGTAAAGTGTTTAAAGAAGAGTAGAACAAAGAGGAAGTGAATGAGAGGAAAACATGAAAGGAAAGAAAATTCTAAATCTGTGCAAAATTGCCTTAGCACCAATCCTTCCTTTTTATTAGGTGCTCAGAGACAGGAGCAAACAGTCCCTTAAGGATTGGATTTGAGCAGCCTGGCTGATGCAGGATGTTATGTTGATGTTTAAGTGGGGATGCACTGAGTTCTCTGCAAGCTCAACAGTAATTATAGCATAATTTACCATTATATTGCCTCTTCCACTTTTAGAAGTCTTTGAAGGCTTCTCAAGCTCTATACCCTAGCTGCTCTTCTGAAATCCTGCCATGTCTGTTTTTGGAAAGAGATTCAATTGACACAAAGAATATATGAGATAACATCAGAAATCTCTGTGAATAATGATATGGAAGTTAGAGTCCCATAGTCCCAAGAATGGGGGGACTTAGTAAAGCAGAACCAAAAAGGATTTGGATATTCATCTGAAAACCCCACAATGAACATCCACTAATAAGTATCAGACATGTTACTTTGATACAGACAGGAATGCTCAGCTCTGCCGGCTTTTCTTCCTGTTGAAGTATGCGACAAAATCCACAATTAACCATACATCTAAAACCTGCAGCTAAAAATATTTAATCTGTGGTTTTTGTTACATGTCCTAAATGTCTTAAAATATTAGGAAGTCTCAGAAGAACGGAAGAAAAAAGAGACAGAATTTTTGTCATTTTAACAGATTTTGTTAAAATGAAAGAAAAACCTCGAATGAAGGTGGGCATTAAAACATACACAGACCCTAACTACCCTTACTAGAGATCTAGAAATTTGCAATTTTTTTATACTCTTTCTATTCTGTGGGGTTTTTTTTCCTTTTATTGGAAGTATCCTTCATTTTTTAGAGTTTATAAATCATCTCATGAGACTGTAAAAATTTTAGTCTTTTACTCAAGGTACAAAGAAAACTAAAGTAATATCTAATGGCCATTGTCTATACTGAGAGTCCATAATATTGCCTTCAAGGTGCCTCTCAGATCATATTCTGCTTGATCAAGTAGGAGGTACGTGCTGTCTGCCTCTCCATTTATTCTACTCCTGCATTTCCAGCCTTTTAAGTCTCAGAGGTAGACATGGCTTTCAAAAACATATGTATGGGGAAAAAATTTTCTGTGGAGTGAATATACCATTCCCTCACTCTTGTATCTGAATTCAAACTGTCTGATCTCAGCCTTTAAAAAGTTTTATAGGCATAATTTAAAGTATTACTCAAGCTAAGAATCTGAGGAGTGGTTACCAAAGATTGGGAACTGGTTCTGGGCTTCATGCATGAAATTTAAATGCCTCCACAGCAGTGCTGTGATATCAATGTTGGGTAAAGAAGTTTATGTGCAATTTAGCATTGAATAGCCACAATAATTTAACTTGAACAAACAAACCGATTTGCCTACTCTGACCTCTGAATCTAGGAATTTTATACTGTGTTTACGCTCTTGTAGAACTTCTCAGAGATCTTTCATTGCATGAAACCGCTGCACATCAGCTTTTCAATCAATCCTTATTTTTGTACCTTAATCTAGTTTTTGCCTTTTCATGTAAGTGACTTTACGTAAATATCTAAATTGGCTATTTTCTGTTCTGTCTGATTTGATTACATTACAGTTAGCTCGCAGGTAAATAGATAAATAACTTCAATGTGTATGTACAATGGGCCGTGATGGCCCAATCATATTCTAGATGTTCAACGTCAGTTTTTATTTTTACTTACACTGTCAGTTTTTATTAAGACAAATTATCATCATTTCCATACATCTGGATGGCACGTGGAGAGTTTGTATTTCACCAACTACCCCAACTAAGTCAGGCGATTTAGATGTCAATAAAAAATTCACTGCTTATTTCTAGTTTTATCATTGGTTGTAATTTATACTGAGAACTGAAATGTTAACACATGTAGCTGAGTTTATTTTAATAGTATAATTAGAGTAATGAACCTTGTGGAAATACAGTGGTGCAAATGCTAATATAATCTCATCTGCTTACATTCTCAATTAGCTATTTAAAACAAATAGAAAGATTGAGCTCTGCTTTGGCAGTTTCCCTTCTGTTCCCGTGTCAGCTAATGTTAGTCTAAAACAGCACAGGTACCAAATTTCTAGTTATAATTATTGTTTCAACAGGATTGTAGACTTGCAGTGTGTTTTACGGAAGTTCACATAATATTTAATCACATTCTTGAAAAAGTTGGAGTTTGAAAGATTTATAATGGAAGAATTTATCTTAGAAACTGTGTGTGACTTACTTTAACTGGACAAAATTAAGCAAATTCAAATGCACCCATACATTTGTATGCTACGTGGTTGTGTTTTAAAACAAATGTATATACTGACTTTTGTACTTAATGCTAGATGAGTTTAGATGCTTTCAAAATTTATGTCTTCCTAATATAGGAAACAGAATATTGAAGCTGTAGTAGAGCTCCACTTAGCAGGATAAATGATGGTGGCATATGGCAGGGAAAAAAATCCAATTTGTTTTTAGGTTACTGCATATTTGCAATATCAGGTCTACTGTTTATCTCCAGTTGCTGCAACAACAAACATGAATTCCCATAAAGTCTTTTTCAGTGTCACATTCTTAAATCTAACCATAATATGCTGAAGAAATGCTGTCGGAAATTGGTAGGCTTTTGTTAATTTTTGAAGAACATACATTTTTCAGAGTTCTAATTTTCTCTGCTATGCAAACCCTCATTTGGGAAATTGTTTCTGGACTTGTGTTTAAAGGGATCTTTTGTGCCATGTGTTTATACAAAAAACTAAATAAATTAAAAGGTACTGTGAAGATCCTGGTTTCAGGTTTGACTCAGTCTGTTCATCCAGCCTGGAATTTGCTCTCAGTGACTTTAGCTTTATATGCCTTGGTTAACCTAGCTCTAACATTTGTTAAAAGGCAAAATCCTCTCGAGCACCATATGCTGTGTTAGAGATGAGCAGTCTTGCATTAGCAGAACTTGTAGCCTTTGTTTAATGAGATTATTTACAATTTTGACTGGTAGTTTATTTATCTGTTACATTATTTTCGTATTGGTTAGGATTAGTAATATTTTTACTAGATTTGAGAGCCTAAGTGGAATAAATTTAAGAAATGTCAAATCATGCGTGAAGGTGCATCTTGCATTAATAATTTAATACAAATTCAGAATGTGAGACAGTAGAAAGCAGCATTTCAAGAAAAATGCTATGTCAAAACTATTGATAGAGCAGTTACTTTGTAATCATAAGTACATGGAGACATTGGGATGAAATAACCACATTATTTTGTATAGGTATTGTCATTGTATTTGCTTAGATTGTTGTACTTTGTGTAGATATTATTTCAATATTTTGATATTTTTTATTTTTAACCATATAAACCAAACACCTGTTGTTGTTACTATGTGTGCTCTTGTGCAAGCATTGCATGCACATCCAAATTCTGCATTGTCTTGGGACATTGCAGAGGAGTACACCTGCATCAAGGAGCTGTTGGGCATCAAGTGAAAGACAAGGAAGAGTAGATAGAATTCTTTCCTCTTCCCCTCAAATATTTTGTTGATCTTCTCTTAAATGTAGAATTCCCTATTTTATATTTGCTTTGCCTATTTCTTCCCCATTTAGAGTTGTCCTCTTCAGTAGCTTCACTTTGTGGCTCAAAGCCAGTCTCCCCAAAAGAAATTCATCAACTCACAAGTGAAAAAATCACAAACTTCTTTTCTAACACATCCGTTTTCTAGGTCGCAAAACGATAATTCTGATAAAAAAAATGTAGTGAAGGCATACAAGTATTTTTCCTTTTTACTAATAATATAACTCTTAGTTTGGTTCTTTATGCAACTATCAAACCATCTATAATTTCTTTATTTATCAGTTTTAAAAATCTGAGACTGCCTTCAAACCTTTTCTTTAGTGAACAGAAGGAAAAAAGGGTTTCAATCAATATTTTAAAGTTTGTTTAGTTTTACTTCCTATGACTACATACTCTAATAATGATCAGAAAATGATAGAACAGTAAATGGAGCACAACATGGTCATTAGGTTAGTGTGCCACTGTTGTGGACTTGTAGAGTTTTTTGTCATGCAAGTGTCTGACTCGAACTTCATTTGGTGATTTGTGTTGTCAGAATGCTTTATGTTGTTTTTCTCCTCACGGTCTGTTTACATGATGAGCTCCTTTCAGCATCATATCTTAATGTCTCTAGGTGGTTCCAAAATGCAAATACTACTGGGATCATTTCTCCTACTCCTTCATCTGCCTTGTAGGAGAAAATGTATGACTGTTCTGTAAAAAAATGTATTATTTGCATATGCTGGCAATAAATTGGTAAATGCAGAATTTAAAGTGAAAAAAAGATGTTAATTTTGCTTTTTCTGACCCATTTGATGAAGTGCTCAAGTATGTATATAACTTTTGAGCACATGAGGAGTCCTTTTAAGCACCATTGACTGCTCATTTACGTTGAGGTTTTATGTGTGAATGGAAGTGCTGTGATCACTGGAAGTTTTTTGCTTAAAAGACATGTGTGGTCTTGCAATTCCTGCTATGTGACCAAGTATTTTCCACGCCATGCCTTGAAATGAATTCTGAAAAAAGTAATGCTGTTGATTTGGATGGTGTGAATTTGACCCACTGATCCATCCTGTGGGATTTCAGTGCAAAGCTCATCTTCCTTGAAAAAAAAAATCAAGTGCAGTGTCGATGCAAGAATAATCCTGAAGATTTGAGTCCTCCTTCAGGTATAGAGTTCAGGTATAGAAACATCACTAACTTTGCATACTATCCTGCCAGTACATCAGAAGTCCATTCTTCAGGATCCTTTTCATAATTTCGGGTTGAATATTTGTTTACCTTTTCTATCTAAAAATGTCCTTAAGGTGACACTGTGGGTAAGCATGAGACAGAGGGACAGAGGGGACTAACTCCTTGCACAGAGGCTATCAAATGGAAATTGTCTTCAGTTAATTAATTTAAGATTTTGAATTTTAAAATGGCATATAAATTTTTAATTTCCTCTTTTCTCTTTTAATAAGAAATGTTAAGATTTAAAAATAAAAGCATTTGGTTTGTATGAAATTCTTGAATTCACTATCCCTGCCCTAATTACAGGGTGCTTATTACACGAGATGACCCCACGTTTCACTTGCCCAGAAGGAGTAGTGATGGCTGTGGCATTCTCTGATAATTCAGAAATTCAAATTTTAAGTGGAACCTATTCAGCTTCAGTTAGCTAGCAGAAAAGATGCCTTTTCTCAGATGTGTTGTGGTTCTTGGAGCTTCTACTACTCAGAAATCTTGGCCTTTTGCAAGAGTGGATGTGCTATCATTACACACACAAGCCTGTTCATTCTTATTTTGACGTTTGACTCACCTAGGCTTGTTGTTTTATGGAAAAGTGATAATAAATCAGGTAATTCTTGAGGTTATTTCAAACTGTGTTATCCTACTTCAAGGTAAAGATGGTTTAAAATATAGTTTCTGTAGTGATTATGATAAAATATTGAATCAATAGGATTTTCTATGTTGCAAATTATTCTGATAGTAATAATTTGTAATTGTAATGTTCCAGAACCCTGGGGCTGCTGGTGAAGCGATTGGAGAAGGGTGGAAAAGCTGAACAAGAAAACCTTTTCCGTGAGAATGATTGTATTGTCAGGATTAATGACGGAGACCTGCGGAACAGGAGATTTGAACAGTAAGTATTCTTACCACACGTTACATTGCATTATTTGATCTTTAACACTGCACCTTGGAATAACTTGAGGAAGGTAAGAAAAAAACCTCTAAGCTTGCCTTCCTTTCTAATAAAGAAAAGATACACTGAAGGACATTAGTGGTTTTTATATAGCCAGACTTAAAAAAAAAATCAGGATAGTTATTGTCATTAGGGTATACACAATTCTTGTTTGATTGTTTTTGTACATGACAGATATTTTTCTTCTTATATTGGTAACTGTTTTTCTTGAAATTCCCATATGACTTTTGCTCTTATACTTGCAATGCACCATGTTCAATATAAATGGACAACTTGAGGACTTTATTTTTAACATTTTAAAAATATGTGGTTTTTTGTTTGTGTGAGAAATAAAAGCGCTATATATACAGAAACTTCCCGGAGAAGTTTGAGAGATAAATATTTGCTTAGTGGTTGTCTGGACTTAGTAGAATCTTGAAATGGTGAATCAGAAAGACTTTAAAGAGGGAAATTAGATTGTAGTTCACACACAGGTAAGAGAAATAAAAAACCAGAAAAGAGGTATGCTGATAAGGAATGATTTCATGGATGATAATATTGTTCTGAAATCCATAACATGCTGAGGGCCAAATATGATTTGTTCTGATCATCTTATACTTAATATATATTTGAAATGTGGTTTTAATTTCTTTGACTCTAACCTGAATTGAAACATAACCCTGTACCATATGGTTGAAAGCAGCTTGTTTCTGCTTGTTCTAAGGTTCTGAATCACAATTTGTAAAGTCTATGAAGAGACTTGTTGACTTGGTATACTTTGGATCGTGACCTTGAGCCTAGTGGCTGTCTGTACAGGATTGAGCAATTTTTTCCTGTTCTTAATGTTGTATTCTGATAGACTAGTGACTTACAAAAATTGAAGTGTAAGCTAGACTGGTTGCAAGACTGCATATAATCAGTAAATTGTGGAATACATAGAATTTTTCTAAATAGTAATTTTCATTCTAATAATTCTGTTGTCACTGTGGTAACAGTTATCACAATTAGTGCAATTAGCAAGGTTCAAAACAAAAGGACACTGCAGTCCTGCTATAGAACTGTCTGCATTTCAAGACTGTGGTTAAAATTTTTGCTTTTCTGAATCGAGTATTTGCTACATGAGTTGTTCAGCATATTTAACCATAGTGTTGCCCTAAAGCAGTAAACCTTAGCGAAAAGCAGACCAAATAGGCTAGTGAACAGATTCAAGTTTTATGGTTTATGCTTGAGTGCAATGTGTCTGTCAGCTCGTGTTGCTTAATTAACATTAGTAATTATGCTTATAATGTCTCGTAGTCTGCCAGTCCTAATTTGCTAATTTTCTGTTCATTTTAAAACCTAGAGCACAGCATATGTTTCGCCAAGCCATGCGTACGCCGTTCATTTGGTTCCACGTGGTGCCCGCGGCCAATAAAGAGCAGTACGAACAGTTGTCCCAGAGCGAGAAGAGCATGTACTACTCCAGCCGCTTCAGCCCCGATTCCCAGTATGCTGATGGGAAAAGTATTAACAATTCCGGACTTCACACATTGCAGAGAATGTCTAGGGCGGGTAACCAGTCCGATCAGACAGACTCCTACTCGCAGCTACCTCATAGTGTGAATTCATCAGGGAAACCACCCTCTGGCCTGGTACCATCACCTCAGAAAGTTCTCACCTCCACTGCAAACAGTGGCTATAACACCAAAAAGATAGGGAAGAGGCTCAGTATTCAGCTAAGAAAAGGTAAGGCACCAGTGTGCTCCTCGTACAGCATGAGTTGTGCGAGTAGGGGGTGTGTGTGTGCCCAGTGCCACTGTCCTGGGCAGGATGGCTGGCAGGAGCACGGGGGTACAATGGGTTGATTTTTGAAGCCAAGGCACTGAGTTGTCCCTGACAGCAGGCCCAGGAGACCCACCCTGCATTCAGCATGTGCAGCATGCTTGCAAAAGGCCATTTTGAGGAGTGCTTTAACATTGTTTTCTGTTTCTCAGCTAATAAACTAGTGCAGTAAATGCCTCAAATTCTGCTGGCCAAGACCCAGGGAGTGGTGAACTATTTAATATAAACAACTAAGCTAAAATGGCCCATGTTCTGCACTTCGCAGTTATGACTTTTCAAATTGAGTTTTGCCTTTAGGTTTTAAGAGTGTTTTGGATCCAGTTGGTAAATTGGATATTCTAATTTCCAGCTAAAGCTTTCATTTTTTTCCACTGAGATGTTAAAATCTTTGGTTGAGATGTAATGTGATATTTCCTATCTTGGCCCTTTTGCTAATATAATTTGAATGGGGGTGAGAGACACTATTTAAAGTAGTGTGTGCTTATCTCAACATCTGTGTTATATGTGCACATGTAGATGCATTGGTACATCCATGAAATTTTAATGATGTGAGAAAATTTGGTGGTTTTGTGTAGTTAATGTGTAGATGCTTTTAAGATAGTTTGAAGTATAATAAAATGACATTTAGATGCCAGTGTTCTTAGCTCTTGGGAAATGACTTTTTTAAAGCGTTATACATGCTGTAAGTTTTATGGTATTCAAATGAGCCTGTTTAAGGTTATATATAATTTGGTCTCTAGCAGCAAGAATAGTATTTACATTACACAGCAAAAAGTTTACCCATATGACAGTATTCTCCATGAACTCAGAGTACATTCCTGTTAAGATACTCTGTGCTTAATGTTAATCATATTTATTAATTAATCCTTTTATTGAAAGGCGTTGAAGACAGTGCATTGAATGGTAGAGATTTTACAGTTTCACAGGTACCAGGCTACTTGTCACATTATCATTATGCTTTCCTTTCTATGAACTTCGCATGAACCACCAGATTGCTTCTTTCTGGTTGCTGAATTTTAAGCTCTACAAACTTGGATGACATAAGGTTGAGTTGACAGTTTGCTTCTGTTGTTGATGCTCCTTCAAGAATTTCTCTAGGCCATCAGCTCAGATCAGCCTGCTTGGAAAAACTTGTTGTTATTGGTTGAGTAAGGAATCAGTGTGCTTATAATATGCTCTCAGTTACTACAGTGATTTTTACCTGGGGTTTTTTGTGTCTATGGAAGTCTTTAGAAATATTACTTGGGCAGTGCATAAAAGAATTCTCAGCCAGAAGTTAAAATAAATGTTTCCTACAATTTAAAAGCACCAACAAATGAACATATAATATGAGACCATAATATTTTTGCGTGAAACAAATATGGTGTTATAGCTCCTCATAAGACGCCAGAATATAATTTTGGTGTGTTGCGGATTTTTGACTGTGATATGATGTTATATTTTGGTCATCTTGCAAAGGATACTGTTTCAGAAATACTCCCCCCAAGGCTATAATGTAATTTATCCTTGCTGGCACCAATATCTTAGGTGGGTTTGGAGTAAAGGAGATGCATGCAAACTGTTGTTGAAAAGTGATCTCTAAGATACTTTAACATCTAGTTCATACCAGAGAAGTTTGAGGGCTCTTACAGTAGTAAAAGCTTTGAAATATATTTAGAATATATTTCAGAATTTTAAAGGGGATATTTGTTCCTAACAGTTGGCTTATTTGAGAATACTACTTATGGTGAAATGGCACCTAGCTCAGATTATCCATAATAGAAATAGAAACTGTTTTATGCATGGTAAAATTAAAGAAAAATGTGCATAAGGAAAGATACCTTTTTATCATTCCTGTCTTTCATTTGTTAATACCCACTCTAGAAACAGGCATGCCCCTCCCATTTTGGCTTTCATTTGATCACTCTGGTATCACTCTGATACGTATGGAGCAACAAATGCAGCAATACACTTAAGGATGCCCCAAGTATTTTGTTTTAAATATGAGTTCAATAGGGATGTCAATTGTTTTTGATGATTGTTTCTAAAGAAGGATGTTGCAATAATACAGGCTTTATAGATATTAAACACATGTTCTTATTTGTAGTTGACAGGCAGCAGGTATTTCACCAATTAGCATCATTACTTTAAAAGCTCATTGTGGGGTGCATTAAGGCATACAAGCATGCAAGGTATCATCTTGAAATTCAGTTTTGATTTAACTGTGCATTCTTATTATGGATGTAGTGTATGAGAATTGACTCTTGTTCAATATAGACAGACCTTCTTTATTACAGCTGTATTTCTATATATTGCATAAGCTTTATTATATAGGATGACATTCTAGAATAACCCTACAGTGTGTGCTTCTGTAATTATGATTTCTTAATATTTATTGCTGATTTGGCATTTTAAAATAACCTGAACTTTCATAGGATTTAGCTGTTTAATAAAGTCAGAAGAGAAGGTCAGTCATATGTTTCACTCAATGTGGAATGTTTGTTGGCTTTTCTAAATGAAAATGGATATCTGTTTATCTTGCCTTAAAGGTCAAGGCCTGAACTTTTAGCATATAGATGTAGGGGTTATTGCTGATATTCTAATGCCATTAAGGCTGTATAGCAGTCTAGCTTAATAGCTCACACAAATTAAGATAGTGCAAGACATGACAGTGAGCCTGTGTTTATATGCATTTTTGTGTAAACTGATGCACAGTAAGTGTAAATAAATAAAAATAGTTCTTTGCAGCTAATGAATAAAGAAAATAAGACCGCTGATATAACACCCAGAGTGTTAGGACAAACTTTGACCTCTTATACACCAGGACACTCCCAGAGTGTTCCTCCTTTGGCTGCAAGTGTTTGAGCCAATGCAATTGAGAGCAATTTAGTCCAACACTTATAAATAATAAATAACCAATTATACAGCAAGTATCTCTAAGGCTCAGTCTTTGAGCACTTAGTAACTCACAGCATTTAGCCTGACACTCACTAAAGCATTCAAAAGACTGCTTTTCCATTGGACATTGTGCTACTCAGATTTCATATCTACTGCTTTTGATACTGCTGTACTAAGACAAGCCTGAAGTACTCTGTCTGTAAATTAGCTTCATCTTACTTGATTTCCCTTAAGTATAATGCTCATTGCCTCATATCATTTCTATCTATAACTACATATTTGTATAGCTAAATTAAATATAAAATTCTTGAAATAAAATGTCAGCACTGAGCTCATGTTTCCTAAGTTGGTCCTAGTTCCACCAAGTATTTTGATAATTTTTTGTCTGAAGTATTCAGTGCATCAGGACTTCAGTCCACATCTCCCCACTTCCA
This sequence comes from Aleadryas rufinucha, assembly GCA_013397815.1. Lineage (NCBI taxonomy): Eukaryota > Metazoa > Chordata > Aves > Passeriformes > Aleadryas > Aleadryas rufinucha. The sequence continues at coordinate 891,471 of VZTH01011904.1, read as the reverse complement.
GAGGGTGACTTAGGTACCGACGATGGGAGTTGTGATCATCTCTCCCTTTTTGGCCTCTCTCTTGCCAAACAGGGAAAAGAAAGGGAAAGAAATGAGTGACAGAACTGTAGGATACCTTACAGCAGGAAAGCTGTAGCAATTACCAGGTCCATCACAGACAGGATATAGCAGCTCTGTTCTAGAAGATGGTGAGTCCTGAAACAAAGGAGGCACCTCTGCACAGTGCAGGAGAGAAGAATGGTTAAATTGTAGATGTGAGCAGGATGATGAGACTTTGCTCTTTAGAGTTTCTTGTATTCCTGTTTGGCTTGCTGGCCTTGGCTGAGGTTAATAATGCTACATCTTGCATACAGAGCTGATCTGAAATGCTGCAAGTCCCACCAGGGGCTTGGGCATTCCATGCTATGGCACGGTGACACTCAGCCCTGCTGCACCCAAGTTCCTTTCTGCAGGAAGGAACATTAGAGACACAAATAAGTTGCCATTGATAGTTTTGGAGTATGCTAATTTAAAATGGCATCATATTTGCTCTGGAGTAGAGCACATCTATGGACAATTATTTGCTTTGCTTGGGTTTGTATAGCAGAGTGTACAAGACAGGACTCTGAACTTGTCTGTGAGATATCCTGCATCATGTATCTGAAGTGTACAGATTTATATGCATTTTTCATTATACTCTCCTGTTTTCCCCACACAGTTTCTTGAGCCAGACTTTGAACTGACATTTTAAATTTTTGTTTAAAATTTCTTTTGAAGTGATATGTTATCTTAAAATTCCTGTTCAGATGCAGAAAGAGTGTTTGTCACTTTTGAAATGAAGCATGTAAATGTCTAAATTACTTCAGTGACCTTGAGAAATGAGATTCAAAAGTGAAGCAAATAATTTTGGGCATTATTAGTCACTGAAGAAGCATAAACTGCATCAAGTTTCATCCTTCCATTTTTTAAAACTACTTCTGATCACCATTAGCAGGCTGTAGCATAAGGGGAAAATAATGTTTCTATTAGGTTGATCAAAGATTTTCTTGAGAGGTCTGAGCTTTGCTTGGAGAAAAAAAACCATGCTTGTTCCAAATCACTCAACTACATAAAAATGGGCATGCAATTAGTTTTGATTGTGCATGTGGCTGCAGAAATTTTGTAGACAGCTGAGCAGTCAGCCTTCTAAGCAGTCATTTGCATGTACAGTAAGCCTGACTACACGTGCACAAATTCTGAAAATATGGGGCTTAAACTAGGAGCAGTAAAATGGTCTTAGTTTAGTGATGCCCCTTACAATAAGAACATATTTGCTGTTCAAACATTACATGACGTTCAGTCCTTAATAAAAAAACTGCTTTCCAATGTAGAACACTAGGATAATTAATTCAGCAGTCATCCATCTGTACCTGGATCTCCAGAAACATTGTCCTGTGAAAAAACCAGGAAGCTGAAGTGCTTGGAAGGACAACATCTGCTCTGATGTTGTCAGAGAACATTTGGCCCTTCTGCTTGGTTTTATTGTAATGTTCTCTCTCTCCTTATTCTACATCCAATTATAATCTACTACTTTCATTAGGTGACGATGCTTTGTTTTGTAATTTTTGTGATTTTGTGTCACGCGCTGTTTCTATCTGCAAACAACCTTGCTCATTATTTTAGAAAAGGGAGAGTGGAGAGTGTGTTCTTTGTCTTTCATGAAGAATCTGTACTTTCCCCTAACAACCCTTTATTCTATCTGAGGACTGCTCACCCACATGAGTTTTCCTTGTTTAGGTTGATCTGAAATGTTCTCTGCTTTTTTTGCATATGTACTAAAAAATGTGGTGCCCAGTTGTCAGTTTTTAGATGTTTTCTATTGTTTTTGAAGTGAAGTTTTGTGCGGTTTTTTTTGGTTGTTGTTTGTTTATTTGTTTGTTGTTTTTTTACATTTAGAGAGCTCTGTATTGAACTACCTGAGAACTCATCTGCATTTTCTTAAATTAGACATGAAGGAAGAGCATGATTTACTTCTAGCACTGCTTACAGTGCTGAAAGGGAAGACAACTGCAAGAGAAATATTATAAGATGTTCACAGTGTAGGTCCTTCAGTTGTTCTTTACCGGTCTCTGAACCAGTGTCCTTTTGAGAGGGATGAAAACACTGCAGAGGTGATCTGGCTTTTTGTATCATATCCTGGCAGTATTTCTACCCAGGAGCACATTTTGCTGCTGAGAATTTAGATCCAGAGTTGGTGCTGAATGAGGAGCACACAACCTTTTGTACAGAATAGCCTCAGAAAGACAGAAATGTTATGCCAGACACATTCTTTCCAGAATCAAAAAGGTAATCCCAGCATTAGTGAGAAATTAAATACTTATTCTCTGAGAGATAAGAGTCTAGTCACCTGTAGTAAAATTTAATAAAATTTTTAACATTGTCAGTTTATGATCATATGGCTTTGAAAACATGTTTAATTAAATTATAGGAATGGATTTCCTCTCCCCTTTGCCTTAAAGCTAGCGGAACTTTTTTCTTCCGAAACAGCAACTGAGACATCAAATCTGCCACTTTTCTGTTTGTACAAAATAGATATTTTATCATTGTAATTGCCCTTTTTATTCATTTAAAACTACTTTGTCTTCAGCTCAGAGCTGGCTGAGCTCTTGCAGGTAATGAGACCTTAGAAGGTGTGTTCAGCATCACATTCAAGAAAAAAGGGGAACTCTAATTTGTCGAGAGAGCTACTGATTTATCAAAGAAGCCTAAGAATTTGAATTACACACATTAGTGGGTAATTTTTACATGTTATTATCACTTGGTGTAATTTGATCATTGTCAGAGATGACAGCTATAGAAGGAAGAAAGTGTTTTTTACCCTTTCAAAAATTTACCCTTTTTAAAATCTAAAAGAGATTAAGGTGAACATAGCTCAAAAAATCTAAACATTGCTAAGTAAAGCTCCTAGCTTTGTGCAGGATGACTCCTATGTTTTCAAAAATATGGAAATTTCTTCTGTTTTCTGTTCATTGTGGTTCTGCCTGTATGTGTGTCCAGTCTCTCCTGTATTACTAGCATAAATCAGAGGAGCCTACAATATGTTTGCACAGTTCACTCATTATTATAATGCAGTTTTACACCCTAAGAACTGAAAACATTTTATCAGCAGGAAGATATTAAGATCTTTTATGTATTTCTATCAACAGGAGAATGGAAATGAATGGAGTGGAGAGAACTAAATCAGTTATGTGTATAAAAAAGAAAAAAAATTAAAATCAATTCAGTCACAGAAGTCATATTTATTTTTGTCCTCGGTTGGATGTATTCATTTATTTCCCAGTCCTGTGAACATCTAATTTATATATAATAAGCACAGTAGTTTATGAAGCTGTATCATCCAGCTAAGAGCAGCTATGGGGCATGAATAGCCACCTGAAGCAGAGAAACGGTAAAAGGAAAATTAAACCCAAAAGCTGCCTCATGCAAAGCTGCACAGAGCAGCACAGTAGAACACAGCCCAGTTGAGGCCCCTTCTTTCCACAGAAACAAGTAATTAGAATTTTCTTCTGCTAATATCTGGGCTCAGTGTGGATTTGTGGCATTCTGCAGGCTTTGGTAAAGACTTTCTGGAGATTTGACAGCAGAAAATGCCACAGTCCAAATTTATATCCTGTGTGCATTTGTAATGTGAACATTTCAACTTCTGTTTTTTCCATGGGGGTTTGAAATGCTGTGTGTGAACCAGCCATCTGTAATGATGCTGTAATCAGGCAATGGGGATTAGGCTTATTAATAATAAAATATTGTCCTGGGAGTGCACTCATGTTCTGATATTACTTTAGAAATTTTAGCAGACAAAACCTGTACTCAAAGAGCAGTATTCAACACAGATCCTTATAATAAGAAAAAGCTAAATTCCATAAAAAGCTGAGATGTGACTTAAAAAAACCTTATTCAGATCATCCTCACATATTGCAGGGAATTAAAGAGCTCTATGAATGTTTGAAGCATCATTAAAATTGGGAGGTCTCCTAAGTAAAACATGGATTTTACGAGATCTAGTATTTTTTTTTCATCTCTATGTAACAGCACAGATAAATTTTATATTTGCCTGAAAGTGGATGAAGACTTTCAAATTCAAATGTCAACTATCTTGAATGCTGCCGGAAAAAGGGAAGTTGTCTCAAATAATTAGCCTAGAGGAACTGATCCAAATTTCCTGAACAATAAGATCTACATGCCCTTACTGTGTATACAGGAGTACTTAGTTATGTTCAAGATGAAGATTTTAAAAGCTTGTGTCACACCCTGGCACCTGTGTCAGTTTACTTCTTAACATGATTTCTGTCTTGGTAATAAAATATATTGTACTAAATTTTAATCAAAAGCAATTGTGCAGATTTCAGAAATCTGTATGTAGACTATGGTGACTATGTTGGACTCCTGCTTTCTTTTCATGTGTGAATATTAATCTACTCATTAGCAATTAAACATTGAGAACAAATTAATTAATTAATAGAAATTAATTAACATTGTGGTGAGTTGACCTTGGATGGACATGAGGTGCCCACCAAGCAGCTCTATCACTCACCATCCTCAGCTGGACAAGGAAGGGGAAACACAGCAAGAAGCTTGTGGGTTGAGATAGGACCAGGGAGAGATCACTCACCAATTACTGTCATGGGCAAAACCAGCTTGACTTGGGGAAATTAATTTAATTTATTGCCAATCAAATCAGAGTAGGGTAATGAGAAATAAAACCAAATCTTAAAACATGTTCCCCTCACCCCTCCCTTCCTCCTGGACTCATCTTTACTCAAGAATTCTCTACCTCCTCCTCCCAGCAGTGCATGGGGACAGGGAATGGGAGCTGCAGTCAGTTCATCACATGTTGTCTTTGCCAATCCTTTCTCCTCAGGGGGAGGACTCCTCACAGTCTTGTGCTGCTCCTGAGTGGGTCCTTCTTATGGGAGACAGTCCTTCAATGGTGTCTCCAACATGGATCCTGCCCACAGGCTGCAGGTGTTCAAGAACTGTTCCAGTGTGGATCCGTTTCATGGGGTCAGTCCTTCAGGAATGGGCTGCTCCAGCACCAGTCCCCCCACAGGGTCACAGATCCTGTCAGCAAACCTGCTCCAGTGTGGGCTCCTCTCCATGGGGCCACAGCTCCCTGCCAGGAGCTTCTCCAGTTCAGGCTTCCCATAGGGCACAGCCTCCTTTGGGCATCTCCCTGCTCTGGTGTGGGATCCTCCACAGGCTGCAGGTGGATCTCTGCTCCACCATGGACGTACATGGACTGCAGGGGGACAGCTGCCTCTCCATCATCTTCTCATGAAGCTGCAGGGAAGTCTCTGCTCCAGCACCTGGAGCACCTCCTCCTCCTTCTTCTGCATTGACCTTGGGATCTGCAGAGCTCTCTTGCTCACTCATCTCTCTGCCTGCTGTTGCACAGTTGGTTTTTTCCCCTTCTTAAATGCATTAACACCTCAAACAGTTCAGTAGTTGTGTGTCTTTCACACAGTTTGTGTTAAGCTTCCCAGGGCCCATAACTGAGGATTGTTTCATAGAAGTTTGGTTTCTGTCCCCATGACATTTCAGAAAGGGGTGTGTTGTGCAGCTTTTAGGGACTTACCTGATATTGCTGAGTCCTAACTGCAGGTTGCCATTGTAGGTCAGCTTAAATGTAGGTGGAGCCTGCGTATGCCTAGTAAGGGAGCTTGAACTGTAGACTTGCCTTGACAACCTCTGAGATGTTTCAAATGCAAGTTGTAGGTGCTGACACTGTTGGGGTGCTCTCCACTGGATGGCCAGCTGTTGTCATGCTGCATTAAGTGTCCTGAATAGACTTGATGTGTCATGTTGAAGGGAGGAGTGGCAGGTTTCAGTGTAGAGTTTCAGGGATTGTTGGTAACATTGGAGAGATTGCATCAAAGAGAAGATCACAAGTGAGCTTTCTGCGTAGTAAGGAAGGCTTCTGTTTGTCCTCAGCTTGTGAATCCTGGAACTGCTGGTATACTTAATTTCTCTGAAATACAAACAAGTTTCATTTGCTGCATTGACTGGACTCCCTCTCTCGATTTCTCCAGGTCTTTTTAAATGCCTCTGTTTTGCTTCAGTCTGTCTTAGCCAAGTGTAGTCAGTCACCTGGATGTACTTCAGGACCTCAGAAGTAGCAGCCTGGGTTTTGCTCCCTGCCTGCGTGACAGACAGTCGGGTGGAATCCAGCGAAAGCTGGGGTGAAGCCCTGGGGCAGAGGAGCTGTTAATTGAAAAGGTCCCTCAGAGCAGAAGAAATGCGACCACTGAGCTCCAGTACTGTCACCTGCCAGTGTCCACAAGTGAGCTGACAAAGCCCCATGGCCAGCAGCATTGGCTGACTGTCGCTGTTGAGAGAGCTGCAAAAGAGAAAGAAAGGATCTTTGGTGAGATCCAGATTGACAAGGGGGAAGACAGTGATAGGATATCAGATATGCTTTGTTCTGATTCCTTGTCACTCAGCTCATCTGAAATAGAAAGTTGGAAATATGGCAATGACTTGGAAATCATCAGAACAGCAAGTTGCAGGGAGGGCCTGCTGAGCCACCTGTGCTCAGACTCAGTGCTTCAGCTACAGCTTTCTTGTAGATCTTTTGTTTTCTTTTTTTTGTCATGAAGTTAATTCTTGCATTATATGTATTTTCATGGATTGCATCAGTGAGGTATACATACATTCTGCTTGGTAAAAATAATATGTGATATAAAATGTGCATTTTAACTAGTAATGTACATTCTTTATGCAGGTACAGAAGGCTTGGGATTTAGCATTACTTCAAGAGATGTCCCAATTGGTGGCTCTGCTCCAATTTATGTGAAAAACATCCTTCCGAGAGGTGCAGCTATTCAAGATGGGAGATTAAAAGCTGGAGACCGATTAATTGAGGTGAGGAAATGTTACATATTCCTTGTCTGTGTTTTGGCCTGAGCCCACAGACTCTTTCACTTCCAGAGGCTTATAGTATTTTATGTCATAGGAGAATTTTTCCCTCTTTTTCCCTTTTTTGGCTTTGTTTTTTTAGGTAAGAGATCACGTCGCTGGGCATTTTCAGTACATAACTGTTTGAAGAGCTGGACCCAGACATACTATAAAAACATATATTTACTTGTCCTTATGTGAATATAATGTCATAGTCTTGCGTTGCTGTTTAGGAGTAAATTGAAGCAAAGTGATTGCTACCTAGTAAGTAGAATTAAATCAGCATGGAGTGACAGACCAGAAATTATTGAGGATGTTGCCAAGGATGGAAGGCAATACCCTGAAGAGGTTTAGTGAATTAACTGAAAGGGACTTAAGAGGAGGGAGTTCTACAGAGAATCAAGGCCACTTCCCTCCTGAAGGAAGGATGTCCTCAAGGGAACTAAATTTCTCTCAGATAGGTGCACTGCAGAGATCTTTCTGCAAATCTAGCTGGAGTGATACAAGATGTTACCACCCACAGCTCTTCATTACTGTCCCTAAGCCAAATGACACCGGAGGTACAGCTGAGTCTGTAACTGCCTCTCAGTGCTCTAACTTCACTTTACTGCAAAATTGGCCAAGTCAGCTTGAATTGTTGCTGGAGGATAGCCCCCTATAATTACTGTAATTCAAGGTAACCCAGATGACTCAGGTGGAATGGGACTGAGAAGCATTTAAGAAGATAGCTATGGCATCTCAACTGTGTGAGCTGTGCTCTCTCATGAGGTGAAGGAAAAAGATGGTTTGCTGACTTCTGAGCACCGTGCTTCCTTGCTTAACACTGTTAGGTGATTTGCCTTCATTTCCAAAATGTTTCTGAGCAGGCAAGCCTGAGATTATTCGATCCTTCTCTGGCTTCTCCCTTACTGAAGTTAGCTCATACAGTGGGAAATTCTGCATTTATTCCATACCTGCCTGTCCTGGTCAGTGGCATGTGGAGGCCAAGGGATTGGACTGCTGAACAGAGGCAAGATAAAGAGTAGCAACCCCAAAGTTATATGGGGAAAAAATTGCTTTCTACTTCTGTCACAATTCATTGTGCTAGATATTTGGAAGGTATGTATGACACCAAGACACACGGAAACAGGACCAGTTTGGGATCATACTTTGATTTTGCCAAAATATATTTATGCAGAAGTTCTTGTAAGAAATTCTGGTAAATCGGATTAGTTGTCTTTAGAGTATACTGGGCTTTACTGTTGCTGCTGAAAAGGAGGGAAATATAACTGTCTGGCTTGTTATTTGTACTTGTATGGGAAGGATGACCATTGAATTAGTTCTATTAAGTGAAAGCTGTAATGTGAGCTAATAAGCAGATTGCTCCAGTGAGGGTTTTTTAATACTGTCCTGTGTGATTCACGTGACTTTTCGCTATAATTGTCTGCTGGTTTCCCTGTTTTGGACTCTTACTGATTTCTAACATTTCCTTTGTTACAGGTAAATGGAGTTGATTTAACAGGCAAAACTCAAGAAGAAGTTGTGTCCTTGCTGCGAAGTACCAAGATGGGAGGGACCGTTGCCCTTTTGATTTTTCGACAGGAAGAAACATTCCATCCAAGGGAACTGGTGCGTAAAATAGAGAGCAGCTAAGAGATTTAGATGAGTATGAGCAAATGATTTGATCTTGTCACCTGCTAGTAAACATGCGTGGCCAGCACTGAGTATAAGAAAAAGGAAAAAAGCTATTTTGTTTTATTTAGAACGTTTTACATGCATGTTTTCTATTTTCTTCAAGATCTGCTATTGGAATTAAGTATTTGTTGATAATGTATAAGTGAGAGCTTTATTTTGAATGAAAATGTTTATTATAGAAGAAGCTATTGCATAGACTTTATTTGGATGCATGCAGACAAGTAGATTATTTCATATCTTTCTTAGGACAAATCTATGTTTGAAAGCCTGCCATTTGTCCCACTACCTGCTCACTAATATGTTCTCGAACATATAATATTATGCCAAAATAGGATATGTAAATACCTTCCTATCAAAAAGTGGAAGATATAAGAAGTAGTAGCCTTTTTTGAATATAAATGCAATCTCTTTGGAATGGAAACCCTGCAGTTATTAATTTAGCAGGGCAATTCAGAAGATGTTTCTAAGGAATTTACATTAAATAGGAATAAAATGATGTTTCATACTGTACCTGCTCTACTTGCATAGTGTATATTGATATTTCTCTGATAATTATTCAAGATAATTTCTGTTATGAAAAGGTAGACTCTGAATGGTACCAGTCTTACTTTGTTCTGTATTCAATTAAACTGCTGAAGTTATTTATTATTTGTATTATTGTAGCTATATACAACTCTAATATAACTTATTTGGCTGCATTATTGTGAGAAGATAGAGAAATATAAGTATGATGAATTAATACCTTCATTTTTCTATTGGATTTGTGTTATTTTGAATGCAAAGAAAATGAATTTTTGTTTGGCCGTTTCAAGATATTAAACATTAGCAAAGCCTTTTACTTTTCAAAACTACCATTAAACATAGGAAGTCAAAGTGGCAGGGAAGGTTGCAAATGAACCAACTTTTACCTTAACATTCTTGAAACATGCCTTCAAGTGCTGAAGTGAAAGGTGTCATAAAGTGAAGAGAAATAAAAATTTGAAATCCTATTACGCCCTACCTTATCACTGTAACAGTGAAAGCAGTCTGTTTGTAAGTTCCTGTGGTATAATTTTCATGGTACTGCTATCTTTCATAAAGGTGAATGAAAATGCTTTTTGAGATTTCTAAATAAACTGAGAAGTAAGAAAACATGACATGAGATTTTGTTTAAATAATTGTAAACAAAGCTTTGGTGTAAGTAATGCAGAGATTTAATAGCAATACATTATGTAGTTTTAAAATAACAGCAAGTCAGCCCCCGTGGAGGAGTTCAAGCTCAGCAGCCTCCCTGCTGTGGTTCAGGCAATACTCTCTCAGCTACTTTGGCAAAGTCCAGCGTAGGGAAGCCAGACCTTGCCATGGCTGTGTCAGGTAGCAGGTGGGCTTTGCACTGTGTGATGAGATCACATCTGAACTGGTGTGTTTTTCTGCAGCTCCAGTTGAACAAATGGTATTGTGAGGATCTGACAATACGTGTGTGATGATCCTCTGTTGAATGAGGATTTGTTTGTTTGCATTCTGACATGAAGAACTCTTAGGTATGCACTGCTGACTGCTGTCAATGAGCAGGAGCAGAATTGCTGGGGAAGGTGTTGAGCTAAAAGTCAGCATAAAGGCTGTTCTTTCTTCTCTGGTAAGAAATAATCCTTAAAAAAAAAGAAAGCAAGTCTTTTCAACCAGCTCCTCTCATTGACTTTTACTGGCTTTTTGAAAAAAACGAGCAAACAAAAAGACTCAAATGAAACAAACTAAAATAAGAAATAATCCTTAAAAAAAATTAATGTTGAAGTAGGGAGGGGAATGACCTGAAATGATGTCATTTCATCTTTTTCACATGCAGACCTTCTTTGGCCACTTAGGGAAAATTTGTCTTTGCATCCTTCCCCTATTTCTCTCATATTTTCTACGTGTTTGTGCTTTAAATATTAACTGAATGAGATGTGTCTCAGAAACCATATGTATAAAATCATGTTATTTGATGGTATCTATCTTATTAAGGGCAGGACTTGCTGTTGCTTACTGAGAACACTCAATATTAAAACCATTTTACATTTGCCAACATTTGTACAGATGGTAATCCTAATAAAACAAGTGTTTAGATTTTATGTTTTGGGTTATGGGTTATGGCTTGTTGAATGACTTTTGAAAAAAATTAAACATCTTTGGGTTTCTTTTTAAGTAAAATGAAGATTAGAAACTTCAGAAAAGTTAAGGAGTTTAATGTTGCTGTTATTATCTGGAAGGGACTTATGAAAATGTGTAATTGTAGCTAAAACTTAGGGGATTGTTAAGCTGAGCCTGTTTGAGTTGGTATGGGATCTCTGAAGCTTGTGTGGATCAGGTCAGGTATGTGTGTGTGATGATCCAGTGCAGCAGGTCATGATAAAAGTGAGTAAAATGTGGAAGCAGGGAATAAAATCAAGTTGGCAGAAGTCAGCTTTTCTAATTAGTGAGATCTGGAAGAATGATTATGTTTCTCCAGAATACTGGGCATTTTATTCCTTCTACAGTTACCTAATGCCAGATAGGTAATGTATTAGGGCTTGTCCACACTGATGTGAGGTAGAGACACGTGATCTCTTAAAATTTTTCTCCCCTTGCTGCCTCTTTTTACAAAAGGGTCGAGGATTACTCTGGTTAAGTAGAGCTCCTGTAGCACTGTGGTTACCTCACATAACTTGTGAAGCATTTGCTTAGAGCTGCTACTGACTATGTGAATCCTCTGAAGGATTGACTTAGGTTATTTAGCTTTTGAGCTATCTTCTCAGTATCAGCAGATACTGGCTGGCAGCATTAGTCTCCAGTACCCCAAAAATTAATATGCCCATTGGTACATATTCCTGGTAGTTGTCTTCATTATTTTTTCCTTTCTGGTTGTTGGCTTCAGATTGAAGCGTACTGGATGTTTGTGTTACTGCTTTGCCACTACATTTTTGTGCTTTATCATTTCAATGTCCTGTAAAACAGCCTAAAGCAAAAATGTCCAGCAAACCCTAGCATTTCATAATGGCCCAGCAGAATGGAAAGAAATAGCTGGTTAGCCCAAAAGTCATCAGCCAGCCAGCACCAAGGTGTCTCCTGAGTTCTCAAATGGGTTTTAATATAGATGGATGTGGGCTTGGAAGAGTCATAGTTCCTTATGTGTGTTTCCAGAATTGGTTGTGGGATGCATTTCCCAATGATGTGTGTTTGCCTTATGTGCCCCGAGATACAGGTGAGAAATGTAAAGTGCAGGAGGGTCCCATTTCTGGTGAACTGAATGCACCCTCCTGCCCTGGGAAATGCAGTGCTGCAGTTCTGGTTCATCCAAACATGCTTAGAAGGGGAATCCCTTTCTAAAATGAGAGTGGATGTTTTAAATAATAGGTACCCAGTTAAAATATTTGGAAGGGTTTGTCTGGACTGCTGAGGTCATTCTTTGAAAACGTCAAAGTAGAAGGGAAAAGCCAAGGGGGAACTTCCCTGAATGAGAACGTTCCACCAGCCAGAAAATAGTGCAAGCAGTCATGGTTGTTCCTTGTCCAGACAGTTGCCACCCTCATAGCCAGACAGAGTCAGGTGCACGTACCATGAGGTCACTGGAGTTATTTCTGTTCACTTCTCATGTAGTGGTTGTTTAGGCAAATTTCAGTCAGAAGTGTGATGAACACCCTTCATTTTTTATTACCACTTCACGTCAGAATTAGAGCTCTTTGTTTATCCCCTTGCTGTTAGATAGTATATGTCATATCTAGTTGTGTTCTTATTTTTTTTTTTTACTTCCTTTAGAGTGCAGAACAAAGCCAGTCACAAATTCCAAAGGAAACGGTAAGAGCTTTGTCTTTTCCATTCTGGAAGACTCCCAAATGTTTTTAAATTGATATGGCACTTCTCCATCAAAGTTTTACAGATCCTTCTTTCACCTTATATACTGTAGATGGCTCTCTGTAGCTTTACATTTTAAATGGATTTTTTAATGTAATTTCAAATACTGTTTGAAAATTATGTACAATTCTCTTATTATGTATGTTCAAGTGCTATTTGAAATTACATCTTTTTTGTACAGCCAAAGGCCTAAAGTTAAGTGATAAGAGTAGACTTTAGCTTGGGTTACATATTGAAGCTAACTGTTTAAATCATGATTATATGACAGAAATCTGAGATACAAACACAGAAATTAGGCAACTAGGATTTAAGTCTTAATTGTAGCCTCATAGCAAACCATTGTTAGTTATTTTTAAGAAACTATATGGAAGTAGTACAAAGTTTAATCTTTTGAGGGCTTCAGCAGGTCTGTATGTGATGTGCCAGTGAGGCTCTAGATTGAGGTTGTGTACTGTTAATATACCTCACTTTAGTCAGTGGAATATGATCAGTCCAATATACAATATACTAATACATCTAAAAAGATTTTCTAAAATAAAAGGTGTATTTTATGGAATACCAACAGAGAATATAACAATAATATATTACCTTAAAGATATACTGTATCTTAGTTAAAAACATAGTTCAAGAAGCTCCATTCAGTTAGGTACCTACTTAAAAATTAAATAATAAATTGGATTATTGAGAAATTGAGAAGATTCTTGTTGGGATTTGAAATTAGTTAGGCTGCTGAAAAACAAAAAGAGCCTGTCTAGATAATTCAGAATGTCTTACCAGCAATGGCAAGATGGTGTCTGTAATAAAAAGAAAGTCAGGACTAGGTGAAGATATGTAAGAGCCATCTCAATGAGGTAATCAAGGGTATGTTGGTTGATACTATTAATTTTTCAGGCCAGTGGAATGTAGCTATAAAAATGGGAATTTGAGTTAAATGTTATCAGTATTCACTTCTATCCTTCCGGCTTTTAGTGTCCTTCTATCTGAAAGTCATCTCCTTAAGGGCTCTGCAAAACTGTGGGTGTATCATTGTTTCAGACATGCCTTGCAGTATCTCTTTAGTGCATCTCATTAGAGTATGTATGTTTTTATCTTGATAGTTTCTTACCACGTACTGCTGATATGTAAGGAGATCAAAGATCAAAGCCCAGGATAGTATTTCTACCTGTAACTGAATACCATTGAGAATAATTTGTGGATCCAGCTTTATAAAAATGTCCTCGTTTTAGGAGTTGAAATTCCACCCCAAAAGCTCATTAAGATAAGGCAAATTGCCTGTAAGGTGTTTATAGAAATCAGTTGCTCATCTGTTGCAAAGTTAATGTTTTGTAGCAAATTCCATGGTGAAAACCTTTCTTTGGAATTCTTGGATCCAATACCCTGACTTCATCTAAGGAAAGACCAAAATAGAATAGGTATTCTCCCATTTATTCTCTTCAGATGTGGGTTAAAAAATGCTTGTTAATGAGCAGATTATGCAGGAGGGACAGGGAGTGTATGAGTAGCTAGGGATTTCTGGAAAAAACAGCTAGAAAGGCCTAGGCAGCCTTGAAAATATGGAAGTGAATTGGAAAACATATGAAGACTGAGTGACATATGGTTACTGAGAGGGAATGAAGCTAGAAACCTGATCAAGACAAAAAAATTTGCCTAATGTCTTGTGTTTTTCATTCATTATGTGTTGAGATTTTTTGTTATTTATTTGAAGGCTCAGAACAGTGATTGATAGTAGGGGCACTAGGTCTCTTTATATTTGCCAACTCCAGTATATGAATAAAAAAATGGACTAAATGTGAAAGGTATCAGTGGGTATTTATAATGCACAATGCTTTTGCACTTATCTCCCTTGTTCCAGTCTACTTAGCTTTGGATAAGTGTGATACTCCAATTTTACAGAACTAATTTTCCTGAGCTGCACATTAATAATACAGTCACACATTCTTTATTATTATTTTTGAAAGTATTTTTCATTGCTTTCCTTTATTCTCCTTGGTTCTGCCTCAATACCTGCTTATTTCTCCTCTGTCTCCTTTTCAGGTCTTTGAGATTTCTAATCTCGCAATTTCTATTTCTGTGCCTGCTCTGATCTTTGTGCTGTTCGTTGTGAGGTTTTAGTCTCCAAGTGTCAAGGACTTGATAGTAGAAAGCAAAGCAAAAAAAAAAAACCTCAACAAAAGAGCATGATGAAGGCAGCAAAGCTACAGAAATGAGAGAGGTGGAATGCAAGTCTGTTTTTCATTTAAAGGCAAATGGTTGTAGGGGTTTTTTTTTGTTGTTGTTGTTATGTCTTTGTGGAGAAATAGAAGAAAAATGCACCTTTGAAATTAAAAAAAAAAAAAAAAAAAAAAAAAAAACACACGCCCCCCACCA
>VZTH01011904.1:855294-876662 GCA_013397815.1 Aleadryas rufinucha | reverse complement strand
CACCCCCCCCCCCCCCCCCCTTGAAAGTAGAAGGCCTGAAATAAAATCGTGAAATATCAAGCCTAACTTACAAACACATTCTTTTTTTCAGGGGTTATGTTCATGTAACTGTAACTTTGAAATGGTTTACACTAATATTGTGGTACTTGGATGCAGTAGTTAGTCCTTATAGAGGTAATAAAAGAAAACCTTGAAGGTAATTTTTTTCCTAATTTGGGGCCTGAAATCCTTGACAGAATTATTCATTACAACCCATATGAAAGCATATGAATTCAGTTTTTTTATACACCATCACAGAATACAGATTTTCAATCTTAAAATTCCATATGAGAAGATTTTTTAATTTGATAGGCTCACACAATTAACTTTGCTCTCCAGTTTTATGTGAGAAATGCAAATTGCTGATTCAGCTTCAGCTTCTATCCAGTAACTGTGCCCTGGTGAAAACAGGACTGGTGTTTTTACCTTCTGCTGTGCTTATGAACAGAGCTGGTGCTCTGTTTCCTCATGAAGCAAAGAAATCTCCTGTATCTTGGTTGAAAGGTTGTTTCACCCAGCCACAAGTTTGTGCCATTTGTATAGCTGATGACAGCATGGAACAGAGGCACCTATTTCTAAACAGGGAATTTGGAATGTAGGAGATTGACCGTAATATGAAAACTAGTAATTTATCATTATTACATTTCTGTTTCTAAGCATAATTATCTTAATCCTGTTACAGTGCATTGAAATGAACTGTTAATTATGCTATGTAAAACATCTGCCAATTAATTTTTCCGCATACTCTTTGAAAGTTGATAGTGTTTCAGTAATATTTTGCTTTTACAATTGTCATTCACTGTTTGTTTTCTCAATTCAGAACCAGCAAGTTAACTTTCATGTGAGCATAATACTAGAAAAATAATAATTATCATATGAGTAAGTATTTTCTAAGGAGTGTTGTCTATTGATAAGAAGAGATTCAAAGTTAGAATTCAGGATTTAATTTCATGATTGTTGCACTCAGCAGCATGGGAAAGCTTCAGTTTTCTGTTCTCATTTGTTTTTCTGTCAAATTGCTGTAAGTGAGCAGAATGTTATGAATTTAAGTGAGTGCAGGATTCGTAACAGTGACATAACAAGAGTGGTTGGTGTGTTGGAACAATATATAAATGTTTAGCAGCACTGATAGAAATTGCAAATGGAATTGCTTTCTATTTTCTTCTGAACTCAAATGTTTGGTACTCCTGTTATTATCTAAATTTAATTTTGATCACTATGTTTTTTCAGATCCAATTGCTGTTCTTGCCATATTCTTCTGTGTGTGATTCTGAGTAAATTAGCAGCTACCCTTTTTATACAAGAATTCATTGCCTATAGGAAAGGGGTGACACTGGTCAGAGGCATTTTGTAAGAACTAATGCATAGTTATTTTTGTATGTAAATTTTGTTCGTAACTTTTCATATTGTGAATGTGAGAGGCAATACTAGCAAATGCCTAGAATTATATAATTGGTATTGACTAATGGATAGAAAATTCTTGTGGAAAAAAGCACAGTCAGTGTTGAGCTTTAAGAGGATGCTATTCTGAGTGCATGTGTGTTTGTCTTTTGCTCAAAAGTTTGTATTACTTCAAGATACTGTGTCACTGGGGATGTATCCATAGATATTTTTTAAAAGCTGCAATAAGTTCCCACCATTTCCTATTTAACACTTCTACAGAACTTCAGCTTGGTGATCCAAGTGTCGAAACATTGGGCCAAGATCATAGATGGACTAATGTCTGACTACACCTCCAGCCGTGCCCTTATCAATAAGTACAGAATGATTTCTTCGAAAGAGGCTGTGTCTGACTGATGATTAAGCTGATGCTGTTACTTCCTCCATGGTGCTTAGGAATACTGCAGATATATTTCTGTACCTTTTTTTCCTAATGGTGTGAGGCACAAGGGTGATTGCAATGTTTTAAAAGCATTTTTAGTGTTATTTTGAGTGGTTTCAGCTAATATTTTTAATAAAGCCGTGACATAAGAAACAGATTGCTGTCCATATGAAAGAAATGGGTAGTGAATGTGTGATTTCTTCAAGGTTCTGTTGTGGTTTCAGTCTTTTACCATAGCAGATACTCTAGTATTGAATAGCATGTTCTGGCACATTAATGACTGGAGATAAGACATTAATTGCTAGTGAATAATTAATACAACAGATAAGTGACTGTGTTCATGAATGCTTTTTGTCCAGTCTGAATTTCCTGTAATGTTCGGTGATAAGCCACATAAACTTCTGCATGATGTGGTGCCTGGAACTGACCCTCAGGCTCAGTTTGACTGTTACCGGCTGGTGATTTACCTGGGATGTGGTGTGGCACATTTAAAGTGGCTTTTTGCAGCACCATAGGGCAGCTTTGGCTGCTTTCTCAACACTGGCATTGGTAGCGCTTGCTGACCAATTCCCAGTTTCTTGGAAGATGACATACGTGTCCCTCCACCGTGACAGGGTTGTGTTAGTGCCACCATTGCAGAGTCATCCAGAAGCCACACCCGTGTGTACAAACTTGTTGATTTGGTGTAAACTTTGTTTTACTGTATAATTGCCTTTAGACTCATGATGTTGATTCTCCCTTGATATTAAATGCAGGGAAAATAGTGAGATGAAATGGTTTGCTGTGATTGCTTGAAAGTTGGCAGTAGAAGTAGGAGCGAGACACAGATCAGTCTGAGTGCCCCATACTGGCATTACTTCATGGGGAATGTGTTTCTCACCATGGATTTCTACAAAGGCATTATTTCTCTTTCAACTTGTTTTTCCTGTCTGTCTTTTCCAGACACTACCTCTTTCTTTGGTCTTTCAGGTCTTGTAAATCCGATAGGCCAGTCAGAGAAGTATAAGGATTTTTAGGGAGCTCTGTCATTAGTATGTGGGGCATTGAAGTTTTTCTTGAAGAAGGGATAGTGCAGAGAGCTGTAGCTTTATAGGCTTCTTTGGCAGAGCAGACACCTGCAGTGTACCTAATCCCTTGGTTTTCACTTCTCTAGGATAAGCAAAGTGTAAAGAAACGGGGTTAGCATTACAATCACATGTTTTTGTTTCAGGACATACAGTAGGAACACAAAGTTTGAGTAGGAGCTACAGTTTTGAACAGAGTATGTTGGCCTGAACAAAGTACAGTGATTATGGTACCTGCAACAGACTAGTCCCTGTGAGAAGTTCTGAGATTAAGAACAACAGAATGTAATTTTAATGGTCTGATCAATTTTTGAAATGTAGAATCTCATCTGTTTAAACCAGTTTCTGTGACAGCCCTGATCAGAGTGTTGGCATTAAGGAGAGTAATGTTAGTATAGACAAGCAATGGACTTCTTATAGAGAGAAATAACAAACATATGGATGTACTTAAACATGGGCTTTTGCAGAGCTTTGATTTCCATACTAAATGAAACTCACATGCTAGAATTTTTGTGCTTTGGAAAAGCATTTAATTTTTTCCTAAATCGTATCTTAATCCATCAAAACCTTAAAACTGAAGATATTTTTGAATGTGGAACATCTTTTTTGATATTAAATTAAATCCTTAAAATGGACACAACAGGAAATGCAGAGGATGTTTTACAGTACTTTCATGTGCTAGCATTTCTGCCTATAAATACTTACCAAAGTTAATCCACATATAATACACAAAAAACTTTTCCTTGATGGGATTAAGATTAAAGCAGACCACATTTCCCATAAAATCTCAGAATTCAGATCTACTTTTTGATATTTAGCAGCTGCTGTTTGATTTGAATGTATGCAATCTTTGCCAGATGTGACATATTAACTTTGCTAATATGAATAATGAGTCTCTCTCTGTATACGAGCAAAGAAGATTCATTAGTGTTTATCTAACATATGACAGATATTAAAATTCTTAATCTAGGAAGAGCTAGAAAAAGAAAGCAAGCATTAGAATTCCAGTTGTTTAGTTGGCTTAAGCCCACTATCATTTTACAACCAGGTAAGTAGATCCTTTAGGTCCTCAAAACCCACAATGCAACACAACAATTTGATTACAAAAAAAAAAAAAAAAAAAAAAAAAGATAAAGGTGTTTTTGCAAACGAGGGGACAAATATTNAAAAAAAAAAAAAAAGATAAATGGCTTTGTATTTCAGGAGAAAACTGGGTTGGAGTGTGCATGCCTCTATTGGATCAGCAGTCAGGATTTCTCTGCTGGAGGTCCAGTTTAAAATCTGGTTGGGTTGCTCCAGTTATATTTATCTTTAATGCCTACCCATGGTGGGATGCACCAGCTCTCAGTTATTCCTCCCAAGGAGGGACCTCAACTGACATTGGGGAGGTGTATTTCAGGCCACCTACATGGCTCTGTTTTCAGTAATAAAATACCTCCAGCAGTAATACATTACATTTTTATAAGTACTAAACACCGCCCCCCCATGAAACATTTGTTGACCAAAGAAGCTGTTTTGTTTCCTTAGAGCTGTTTGTTTCACGTGTTCTACATTTGTATATGCAATGGCATAGTGTGAGAGTGAGGCATCATCCTTTTGTGTACCTCAGTTCAGAGGGTGGCCTGATAGGACAGCAGTGTCACCCACCCAACTTGAGGGACAAAACAGTTTGGGTCATCTCTGATGTTAAGAATGTCTTTGCATAATAGCTAAGTGAAATCTCCTCTCTTGCATGTATCCTGCCTCCTTCTATTTTGTTACAATAATACAGAGACAAATTTTATTGGTTTCCCAATCTATGGGACTTACAATTTCTTAGTATTATGGATATCTTGTGAGAAAGAATTAAATAATGGATGCTGTATTAAAATCTTGTAAAGACTGAAAATATATTGGAAAAGGCTGTTGTGTTAGGTTAGAATTCCCCATTATTGGAGCCCAATGACTAAACCTGGGATTTTGCAATTTCCAGTAGTTTTACAGCCAACACTTCCTAGAGAGCTCTTACATCCACCAAACTCATCTTTTGAGAATTTCAGATTTTCCATCTGGATAAATTGTAAAGAGAGGAGACACATTTTTGAGGCAAAAAGTTGATAGATTAACAAAATAGTAGTTAAACAGAGGCTAACGGGGCTGTAATGTTAGAAGGCTGGACACAACAGAACTTGAATCAGGTGAATTGAATGGTCAGTGGGGTTAATCAAGTCATTAGGTAGCTGTGCTATAGTTAATTAATCACGTGAATGTCATCACTCTGGTATATGTATATATATATATACACACACATATAAGGGTGTGTGGTGTGTGTACCTGCACATACGTGTGCATACAAGAGCTCTGTAAAAGTTTTCATGTACATGTGTTCATATATGTAACTTGGAAATACAGGTTACCCTTCAAGAGAGCTTTTCGGATTGCTTTCTGAAAGGGAACAGGGGCACATTTCTGTGTACACAGTCACAGAGTAATGTGCACACAAGCTTCAGTGGCTGAATAACTGCTGAGCAGGCAGCAGGTCTAAGCTTGCAAGAGAATGAACTTCCCTGGAGAGAATGCTGCCAGATTTGTAGCAGCAGCGAGTCACTGAGGAAACCTGTCCTAACTTGACTGAAAATTGCTTCCCCTGTTAGGTGGGAGGAGGGTTTTCTTTGCTGTTCAGTTTCTGTTTTCACCCATCTCATGCTGCTTACTCACCAGCTGAACCCTGAGGAGGTCCTGCAAAGGGAAGAAGTCGCGAGCAATAGCGTGTAAAACATGAACCGCCAGCCGGTCGAGAGAGGCGATTGTCCCGCTCTGCTCTTCACTGGTTTGGCCTCACCTTGGAAATTGTCTGCAGTTTTGGGCACCATAGGTTAAGAAAGATATGAAGCTATTAGAGAGAGTCCAAAGGAGAGCAATGAGGATGGTGAAGGGCCTTGAGAGGAAGCTGAAGGGCCGTGAGGAGCAACTGAGGTCACTTGGTCTGTTCAGCCTGGAGAAGAGGAGACTGCGGGGAGACCTCATTTTGGTCTTCGACATCCTCACGAGGGCAAGAGGAGGGGCAGGCACTGATCTTTTCTCTGTGGTGATCTGTGACAGGACCCAAGGCAGTGGCCTTAAGTTGTGTCAGGGGAGGTTTAGGTTGGATATCAGGAAAAGATTCTTCACCCAGAGGGTGGCTGGGCACTGGGACAGGCTCTCCAGGGAAGTGGTCACAGCACCAAGCCTGACAGAGTTCAGGAAGCGTTTGAACAATGCTCTCAGGCACATGGTGTGACTCTTGGGGTGTCCTGTACAGGCCCAAGAGTTCAACTTGATCTTTGAGGGTCTCATCCAGCTCAATGTATTCTATAATTCTGTGATAAAAGGATAAAGAGGAGATACTGTTACTAGTATGATGAGAAAACTAATGGCACTCCTACTGTCAAAGTCTATTTTAATGTTATTTATAAAATTAAATCTGATTTTATGATCAGAGCAGAAATGTTATGTAGAAGATAATGTTATGTGGAAGAGAAAAACAATTCCCCCCTGTGTTTATCTTACAGCTTTTTTAATCTCTGTATATATCTGAACACTGTTGTAAGTTTGCTCTAGTCAGGAAGTGTATCTTTAAATTTACAATATATTTATGTTGTATTTAAAAATTGAAAAACTTATCTCAAATGTCGTTTAGCATAAATTGATGCTAAATATGATTTTGAAGCCAAAAAAGCCACCTACATATTTTATCACCAATCGAATTTTTATTAAAAATTACATACTTGAGCAGCTTCATTCATCCAATTGAAGTCATTTCAGATGACCTTTTCCTCAGCATCCTCTGTCTGAACAGAATATTGTTCTGCTGCTAATTGTTTTGGACATAGTGTGTGAAAAATCTTAAGGGAGTTGAATTTTGTTGTTCAGGGTTCACAGTACATAATTTTGCTTGCATGTTTACTGCTGGCCTGTCAAAATATATGAAGGAATAAATTTCTCCTACAGATCAACTAATCATGAAAATAGTGTTGAGGTGTTTGATTGACATAGTGAAGCTGTTAATTTAGAGAGTATCAAGATCAAATGGAAGCTACTGCAATTAGGAAGTGACTGTACTCTCAGCTGAAAATTTTTAATGCTGCATTTTAGATTTTTGTGCATTTTTGTGCTGTCTCGTGGACATATTAGGGAATTTCTGTGATTTGTTCCATTTAAATACTTAATGTTCAACACCATTTCAGTGCAAATTTTACTTTTTTGTAATAGGTGTTTTTATATTGATTGGGGAGAGTTGCTGCACATGTAATGTTTCTGTACTCTAAAGGGCTTTGAGAAACAAAGGATTCAGTCATTATGAGATTTTGTTGGGGTTTTTTTTGTTTTTGTCTTTACAACTTTGGTTCAAAATATTATGGTAGCAGGCTAAAAATCTTCCTGTTCATTTCTCTATGAGTGGCTCCTTTATGACATGCTTAGAGGTTCCTTATCACTATATGGTCCTGTGCCAAGGTTTTTATGTAGGAAGTTATGTTCAATATATCATACATAATAAGACCTTCTTTGATACCGTGGTGTGGCAAAAATGTTGAAGTTGGTACTTTCATATCCATAGCCCTTGAAAGTTAATGGTTCAGTTTTTATTGAAAGCCACATTTTTCATGTTTGTTCTATTTTAAAAATTTTTTTTTAACTCTACCTTCAATCATGTGATACTGACAGGTGTCACACAGATTCTAGAGGGCAAAAGGCTTCTTATATCCCTGAAATTCCAGACACAGGTATGGTGGTAAAGCAAGTGTGCATAGGTGGGAAAAACTGTGGATACCTTATGAAATCCCTAAAGAAATTTAGCCATAGCCCAGTAATGGTAATTTTCTTCCTTGGGTGAGTTTATCAATTTTCTCATGCCTTCAGTACTTCTGATCCAGTGCTGAGGCTGCTGTTTCTCATTTTTTCATGAGCATGTTCTGCTCGCTGATGTACAGCTGCTAATGTGTAGTTTGTTCCAGGTTTTGGCCTCATGTTTCACCTGCACACTCAGGTGTCTGTAGCCTGATATTGGCTTATTTCCTTATTCAAGATTGCAGGAAACAAGCAAGCGTAAGCCTCACGTTAAAACCAGTGCTGGGCTGATAATGCAGCTCAGTGGTCTTGCTCAAGAAAAGTAGGGTAGAGGCCATTAGCCAAGTCCTTGGGGATGCATGTGAGATGCTCACTCCAGTTGACCCTTTGTCCTATGGAAATGCACCCAACACGCTGTGCAAGGAAGCGGTTTAGTTCTCTGCCCTGGAAGGGAAATTGCTTTGCCTGAAGTTTTGGCAGATTTTTTTGAAGATTAGAAAATACTGGAGGAGGAGGGCAAATGATTCTAAATTTATGTTAACAGTAGTAAAAAAAAATTCAATAAGCATATCTGCTTTCTTGGCTAAGCCACACATCCTACCTTGGCTTTATCTGTCTTTTAGCTCTCAAGATTTTATTCCTATTACTATTTATTAAGGAATATGAAAGGGATCAGTGTTACAGAAACTGTAAGGTAACATGCATCTGTCTCGGCTTGTTTTATTCTGTAGCCACTCGACAAAATGTGGATTCAAATGTATGCTGGAGCTAGTGCTTCTGCGAGCTAAGCAGGAAAATTAGGGTTGTAATTTGGGAAACATCTTTTAGATAGAGTATTTTTCAATGGACACAATACACCTTTCCATTCCTCACAACTAGCATTGATCATGCTGTTTTGTGTGGCCAAGAGATGTGTTTGAATAGCAGGATACATAAGCTAACCAGCCTAGCTATGGCACTTGGATAGGGAGTGTAAATTTTTCGGTTGTTTTTGTTTTTTAAATTGATGAACCACTGTGCTTTGTTATAAACAAAAGGAGTCTAGTGCAAAGGGAAGGGCTGGTGCACACAGTAAGGTTCGTGCTTTTAACCAAGTGGGAAAAGATAGAGCTCCTGTTTTTCTTCCCTCGGCTGTTGCGGCTCTCTCAGCAGTCTGACTGCCTTCCCTCGTGACATTTTTGCACTGCATTTCTAGGTCAGTGGTGACACAACTAGCATGCTTGTGCCCAAATTGATCTTCTCAGTCTGCTGTACTCCACATGGCTTTCACATCTATCTTTGCCATAGGCTGTGTTTGCATTTCCTCAAGTCTTAAGAAACAGGGACAGCTCAGCAGGCGCACGTTAACTTCTCATATGTCTTCTCGCTCATATGAGTGAACTTTGCAAATAGATCAGTGATGTGGGAAAAGCTGGTATAAAATCAGTGTCAGAAACAGAGGTGACATGTTGCTAAGATTATGAAAATGTGGCCAGATTAATTCTTCCAGAGAAGAACTGCCAATGCTGGACATTAGTGTGCACCTTCTGCCGTGTATTCTCTTACTCTTTCTCCTTCATGTGGGTGAAAAAACCCCAGCATAGTCGGGTTCACAAGCATCTTTTTGCAGAGAATTTCCTTTAAGGGCATGGCTTTTTTCTTTAATGGATAAAGTTATAACCAAAAGTGGTTATAACCACTTTGTTAGACTCGAAAGAGGATCAGAAACAGGTGAAGAGCATCCACTGTAAGGGATAGGGTTAGTGAACAGCCTGTCCCTCCGTTCCTCCCTTTGGCAGAAGTCTCTTGTGCGTGAGCACTGCTCCTCAGGGCAAGGCCACTTTTGTTCCTGGGTGTTGTGCCCATGCTGCTGCCCCATGAATATCACTGCTCTGTGGGGACACTGCAAGGCCCCTGCTCCCAGCCCGTTGCCATCCTGGATTGGGCAGGAGGAGAAGCGAGAGGCCAGTCACCTGTGCTTGTATGGGTTTTGGATGCTTGGAAAGGTGTCACTGAGCAGCTCCTTGCTGGTGGCTGTGGCACGCCTGCGACTACAATTCTGGGTGCTCAAAACCTGGGATTGTCCCAGCCAGGCTGAAACTGGGTGTTGAGGACAACAGAGATCTAAAGAGGTGGGTAAGAGGACAGAGGTGAAGGGCAGAGCTGGTAAAGACAGGAAAATTGGCGCTCAGAGCTGGATTTGATGATAAGCCTGGCAATAGCAGAAAGATGTGCTGTTGCAGATCTCAGCTTTGTAGTTTTCTGTTTTTTTCCTAACACAGCTAGTTTTAAATAAAATGAGATAACTGAGTAATTTTTGAATTTAATTTTCTTGCACTTAGTTTCTCCCTTAGACTGCAAAGCTCAATAGATGATGATGGTATTTTAAAAATTCCGTAGGTTTGCAAATAGGAAAATATCTCTGATAAAGCTCTCTTTTGGCTAATGAAATAGCAGCTTACATGTGAGTTAGTATTGATGGCAGATTCAATAATGACATGTGATTCAATTACTTTACTAGAGAGAGAAGCACTTAGACACAAATGTAAGGTATTTCTGAACCTAAGCATCAGCTGGATTGAAAATACACTATTTCTGCACATCTCTTCACATAATAACTATGGAAAATATTGTGGCATTGTAGTTAAAAGCAGAGAGTTTTGAATGCTAATAGCTGTAGAGGGAAGAGAATTCCCAGAGAAATGCTATTCTATAATCCTATGCTAATCTCCCCAACAGAAAGCAGAAGAAGAGGAGCTTGTCCTCACACCTGATGGCACCAGGGAATTCCTGACTTTTGAAGTTCCACTGAATGACTCTGGGTCAGCTGGACTTGGCGTGAGTGTCAAAGGTAACCGGTCAAAAGAAAACCATGCTGATTTAGGAATCTTCGTCAAGTCCATTATTAACGGTGGAGCAGCATCCAAGGTAAGAGGGAGTATCTGTGTACTTTGGTCTTCCTCAGTTTTCCATAAGTTATTTTTAGAATAACCATAGATTGAAGAAGAATGAGATCTCTAGTGTTCTCCAATTATACTGTCAGAGGTAACATTTAGATTTCTACTCACACGTTTGCACGTCCCAGGATTTAAACAGCCCTAACAGATCCTGGGGAAGGAATGAGCCGTCTCTGGTACAGTTCCATTAGTGTGCTGTTTGAGCAAACAGGTTATGATAATAGCTTGAGTGCAAAACTATAATTGGAATAGACATTTCCTACAGTGGCTGCAATGGAAGCTATTATTCCAGTGTTCATTTGGCCATAAACCCTCAGGACTAAGTATAGTTGGTTGAATATTTTTCTTTTGATTTGGTTTTTTTTTTTTTCCCTCTCTCCAGTAGGCAAAGCTTCTTTTGTGTGTGTTTTATGTAACTATCTATAATTTTTCCTTTTCCAGGATGGCAGGCTTCGAGTGAATGATCAACTAATAGCAGTTAATGGAGAATCATTATTGGGCAAAACAAATCAAGATGCTATGGAAACCTTAAGGAGGTCCATGTCCACTGAAGGAAACAAACGAGGAATGATTCAGCTTATTGTGGCAAGGCGAATAAGTAAATGCAATGAGGTAATAAGCTTTTGATACTGAGATTGAGAATTTTCACTTCTGAGATATTTGTGTTTACAGGAGATGTCATGTTTCCTCTGAGACTTGAAAAATAATATTTGAGAAGCTAAAGACAGAGAGAATTACAAAATGATCTGAATTTCAGTGTTAGACATGCTAACATTATTACTGATCAATAAAGTTTTTCTTTTGAGTATTTTTGTCAATGAAAAACAGGAAACACTGAATAGAACTATATTGATTTTGTAATTGGATCTTACTGTTTATGTGATTTTTGATCTGTGGAGTTTTTATGTAGGTCTGTTAGATCTTTCCTTTATAGACTTTGTGTTAACTGACTTGTTTCTTTGTCACTTTCAGTTTTTTTTAATTAAGAGCAGAGCTCTTACATTTCATTATTATATTTTATCTAAACAAAAGTTTCGTGTAAAGATTCTGCAAAACTTTATACAAATAAGTCAGTCATTTTGGATTTTAACTATGTTGTGTCTTGGCCTTAATTGCAGGGGAGGATGAAATACTGAATTCAGGGTGAAGGGGTGATTCTTCTTCTGATGATTTGCAACTTTTGTCTTCTCTAGTGCAATGTTAATGTGTTGATGTTTTGAAGTATATTCATGATTTCTAATTGCTTATCTTCTATTTAATGTAAATAATGCTATATACTGCATCTGGCCATATGATACTGAGAAGGACTGTAGATGCTGTAGAGGACTGAATTAGACTTCAGAATAAATTGGAGAAAGGACTGAGTTAAATAGGATACAGCTGAATGGTGGGTCATCAAAGAAGAGAAAAGCATCTCTTCTTTAGAAATCTAAAAGTCAATTCTTTCACTCTTGCTAATACCAGTAGGTTTAATCAGGAACTTTATTTCTTGATCATCATGCTTCAAAAATGATGTGCACAAATTGGTTTAGTATTGCTGCTCCTGCCCAGGGGAAAAAAGAGTGGTTTACTTTTTAATGCATAAATCTGATCTTCAGAAAAAATAAGTCCTTAGTGTATTATAAAATCATGTCTGAAAAAGACACCAGGCTCTCTGAAAGTATTAAGCTCCTTTTGATTAACTGCTTATACAAAGCTTTTATACACATACACGTTTATATATGCACACTGCTGGAAAGCCATTTTGGATGCAGAGGGTTTCTTGCTTAGTGTTGAAGGAATTATGACCTTTTTGTTTGTAGTGATGTCCTTTTCTAGCCCTAATTCAGACTGTCTTTTGGAGACTGTTCTTATTTTTACCCAAATTCAGATGCTACTACATGTTACTACATAAAAAGGGTGAAATATTTTGGACTATTTCTGTGTTTAGGTTTTTTTTTTTTTCTAAAAGGATGTTCACTTTTCTCCTAGTGAAAGTCTTCTCGATTGAATTTATCCAAACACTGTTTGTAAACATGATGGAAATAATCCAGCAGTGATGAACCAAAGATATTTTTCCTTAAATCCAACACAATTTTTACTCATTCAAGAACAGATTGGTCCCCTATATCTGCTTGACATTTAGTATGATTTATTTTGCAGAAATCATGTGCCAAAAACAGCACAGCTGACTGCAGTATTTGTGCTTCAAGATGAAAGAACTGATTATGGAAACAGATTTAGATACACTGAAATGTACCTGCACAAGGGCAGAATAGGCCCTGTCTGTCTGGGCCTCCTTTAAAGTTTTTGTGCATTTTCCCAACTCCTTAAGAAACTGGCAAGATGAGCCATAATGATTAGGAAAGCATTGATGTGTCACTATTGCTGTAGTAATCATCTTTACAAAGTAACTTTTGAAAGTAATTTTTCCTAGGAAATTTTGCTTTTATCACACTCATCCAAAGGAAATATGATGTCAATACTGTTTGCATATTTTAATATGATGAAAGGATGACTTGCATGGACATAAAGCTGTTTACCTGCTGAGCTGGCAGTATGCAAGAAGCCAGACTTTTCTGGAAGTCTTGCAGTGCCCAGACTTCAATGAAATGAAAAGCAAAGAGAGCTTTTTTTCTTGGCATTTTGCAATTCCTCCTAGTTCCTCCTTCAAGAATGTGACTGATTTAAACTTTAGATATTATTGAGCTGATAGAATACTGATAAGCTGTGATGATATTATTTCTGAATGTTGCAGGAATACCATATATGAGTATGGTATTCAGTCAGCTCAGTCCCTCGGTAACGGCTGTGTGGCCTGAGACCCGGCTGGAGACAGCACCGCCTCAGTGGCTGCCCATGTCTTGCAGCCTTGGCTATATTATGCTTAATTCAGCAACACAGATCACTTAGACATTCTGGTATACAAGTTGTCCCCTTGGAACATTCCAGTAACAGCCAGCAGGAAAGATTTTTAGTATTAGAACACAAAAGAAATGACATTTGACTGGCGGCAGATTCGGGAGCTTGCAGATTAGAAGCAAAGGCATGAACAGGGCAGACCCTATCTTAATAACTCCCACCTTTTATCACCATAGAAGCACAGAATCATTTAGATTGAAGGTCATTGGCTCCAACCATTAACCCAGCACTGCTAAGTCCACCCCTAAACCATGTCCCAAAGTGCCATATCTACNAAGGACTGTAGATGCTGTAGAGGACTGAATTAGACTTCAGAATAAATTGGAGAAAGGACTGAGTTAAATAGGATACAGCTGAATGGTGGGTCATCAAAGAAGAGAAAAGCATCTCTTCTTTAGAAATCTAAAAGTCAATTCTTTCACTCTTGCTAATACCAGTAGGTTTAATCAGGAACTTTATTTCTTGATCATCATGCTTCAAAAATGATGTGCACAAATTGGTTTAGTATTGCTGCTCCTGCCCAGGGGAAAAAAGAGTGGTTTACTTTTTAATGCATAAATCTGATCTTCAGAAAAAATAAGTCCTTAGTGTATTATAAAATCATGTCTGAAAAAGACACCAGGCTCTCTGAAAGTATTAAGCTCCTTTTGATTAACTGCTTATACAAAGCTTTTATACACATACACGTTTATATATGCACACTGCTGGAAAGCCATTTTGGATGCAGAGGGTTTCTTGCTTAGTGTTGAAGGGATTATGACCTTTTTGTTTGTAGTGATGTCCTTTTCTAGCCCTAATTCAGACTGTCTTTTGGAGACTGTTCTTATTTTTACCCAAATTCAGATGCTACTACATGTTACTACATAAAAAGGGTGAAATATTTTGGACTATTTCTGTGTTTAGGTTGGTTTTTTTTTTCCAAAAGGATGTTCACTTTTCTCCTAGTGAAAGTCTTCTCGATTGAATTTATCCAAACACTGTTTGTAAACATGATGGAAATAATCCAGCAGTGATGAACCAAAGATATTTTTCCTTAAATCCAACACAATTTTTACTCATTCAAGAACAGATTGGTCCCCTATATCTGCTTGACATTTAGTATGATTTATTTTGCAGAAATCATGTGCCAAAAACAGCACAGCTGACTGCAGTATTTGTGCTTCAAGATGAAAGAACTGATTATGGAAACAGATTTAGATACACTGAAATGTACCTGCACAAGGGCAGAATAGGCCCTGTCTGTCTGGGCCTCCTTTAAAGTTTTTGTGCATTTTCCCAACTCCTTAAGAAACTGGCAAGATGAGCCATAATGATTAGGAAAGCATTGATGTGTCACTATTGCTGTAGTAATCATCTTTACAAAGTAACTTTTGAAAGTAATTTTTCCTAGGAAATTTTGCTTTTATCACACTCATCCAAAGGAAATATGATGTCAATACTGTTTGCATATTTTAATATGATGAAAGGATGACTTGCATGGACATAAAGCTGTTTACCTGCTGAGCTGGCAGTATGCAAGAAGCCAGACTTTTCTGGAAGTCTTGCAGTGCCCAGACTTCAATGAAATGGAAAGCAAAGAGAGCTTTTTTTCTTGGCATTTTGCAATTCCTCCTAGTTCCTCCTTCAAGAATGTGACTGATTTAAACTTTAGATATTATTGAGCTGATAGAATACTGATAAGCTGTGATGATATTATTTCTGAATGTTGCAGGAATACCATATATGAGTATGGTATTCAGTCAGCTCAGTCCCTCGGTAACGGCTGTGTGGCCTGAGACCCGGCTGGAGACAGCACCGCCTCAGTGGCTGCCCATGTCTTGCAGCCTGGGCTATATTATGCTTAATTCAGCAACACAGATCACTTAGACATTCTGGTATACAAGTTGTCCCCTTGGAACATTCCAGTAACAGCCAGCAGGAAAGATTTTTAGTATTAGAACACAAAAGAAATGACATTTGACTGGCGGCAGATTCGGGAGCTTGCAGATTAGAAGCAAAGGCATGAACAGGGCAGACCCTATCTTAATAACTCCCACCTTTTATCACCATAGAAGCACAGAATCATTTAGATTGAAGGTCATTGGCTCCAACCATTAACCCAGCACTGCTAAGTCCACCCCTAAACCATGTCCCAAAGTGCCATATCTACACATGTTTTAAAGACCTGCAGGGATGGTGACAGCCACTTCCCTGGGCATCTTGTTCCCAAGCTTGACTACGCTTTCCATAAAATTTTTTACTTAATATCCAGTCTAAACCATACCTGGCACAACTGGAGACTGTTTCCTCTTGTCCTATCAGTTGTTACTTGGGAGAAGAGACCAACCCCCACCTGTCTAAATCCTCCTTTTAGGCAGTTGTAGAGAGCAAAAAGGTCTCTCCTCAGCCTTCTTTTGACTNAAAGAGTGGTTTACTTTTTAATGCATAAATCTGATCTTCAGAAAAAATAAGTCCTTAGTGTATTATAAAATCATGTCTGAAAAAGACACCAGGCTCTCTGAAAGTATTAAGCTCCTTTTGATTAACTGCTTATACAAAGCTTTTATACACATACACGTTTATATATGCACACTGCTGGAAAGCCATTTTGGATGCAGAGGGTTTCTTGCTTAGTGTTGAAGGAATTATGACCTTTTTGTTTGTAGTGATGTCCTTTTCTAGCCCTAATTCAGACTGTCTTTTGGAGACTGTTCTTATTTTTACCCAAATTCAGATGCTACTACATGTTACTACATAAAAAGGGTTTAATATTTTGGACTATTTCTGTGTTTAGGTTTTTTTTTTTTTCTAAAAGGATGTTCACTTTTCTCCTAGTGAAAGTCTTCTCGATTGAATTTATCCAAACACTGTTTGTAAACATGATGGAAATAATCCAGCAGTGATGAACCAAAGATATTTTTCCTTAAATCCAACACAATTTTTACTCATTCAAGAACAGATTGGTCCCCTATATCTGCTTGACATTTAGTATGATTTATTTTGCAGAAATCATGTGCCAAAAACAGCACAGCTGACTGCAGTATTTGTGCTTCAAGATGAAAGAACTGATTATGGAAACAGATTTAGATACACTGAAATGTACCTGCACAAGGGCAGAATAGGCCCTGTCTGTCTGGGCCTCCTTTAAAGTTTTTGTGCATTTTCCCAACTCCTTAAGAAACTGGCAAGATGAGCCATAATGATTAGGAAAGCATTGATGTGTCACTATTGCTGTAGTAATCATCTTTACAAAGTAACTTTTGAAAGTAATTTTTCCTAGGAAATTTTGCTTTTATCACACTCATCCAAAGGAAACACGATGTCAATACTGTTTGCATATTTTAATATGATGAAAGGATGACTTGCATGGACATAAAGCTGTTTACCTGCTGAGCTGGCAGTATGCAAGAAGCCAGACTTTTCTGGAAGTCTTGCAGTGCCCAGACTTCAATGAAATGAAAAGCAAAGAGAGCTTTTTTTCTTGGCATTTTGCAATTCCTCCTAGTTCCTCCTTCAAGAATGTGACTGATTTAAACTTTAGATATTATTGAGCTGATAGAATACTGATAAGCTGTGATGATATTATTTCTGAATGTTGCAGGAATACCATATATGAGTATGGTATTCAGTCAGCTCAGTCCCTCGGTAACGGCTGTGTGGCCTGAGACCCGGCTGGAGACAGCACCGCCTCAGTGGCTGCCCATGTCTTGCAGCCTGGGCTATATTATGCTTAATTCAGCAACACAGATCACTTAGACATTCTGGTATACAAGTTGTCCCCTTGGAACATTCCAGTAACAGCCAGCAGGAAAGATTTTTAGTATTAGAACACAAAAGAAATGACATTTGACTGGCGGCAGATTCGGGAGCTTGCAGATTAGAAGCAAAGGCATGAACAGGGCAGACCCTATCTTAATAACTCCCACCTTTTATCACCATAGAAGCACAGAATCATTTAGATTGAAGGTCATTGGCTCCAACCATTAACCCAGCACTGCTAAGTCCACCCCTAAACCATGTCCCAAAGTGCCATATCTACACGTTTTAAAGACCTGCAGGGATGGTGACAGCCACTTCCCTGGGCATCTTGTTCCCAAGCTTGACTACGCTTTCCATAAAATTTTTTACTTAATATCCAGTCTAAACCATACCTGGCACAACTGGAGACTGTTTCCTCTTGTCCTATCAGTTGTTACTTGGGAGAAGAGACCAACCCCCACCTGTCTAAATCCTCCTTTTAGGCAGTTGTAGAGAGCAAAAAGGTCTCTCCTCAGCCTTCTTTTGACTCCAGTCTAAACATCCCCAGCTCCTCAGGAATGGGGGTCTGCTGGTTTTCTTAAATACAAAAAGAAATGTTTAACTTTTCAGAAAGCATTTCCCCGGTGTTTTTTATGCTCTTCTTCCTCTTTTTGTTCTTCAAAGGTGTCACCATAAAAAACCAGCAGATAAAAAAAAATCCTGTTCAACTGATTTCTTTCCTTTGTTGATTCAGCATTGTATGCACCCACTTTATGGACAAAAACATAACTTCGTTTCTTGTTAGTCTGAAGTACAGTTAAGTGGAACTGGCTTGGTTATATTCTCTTTTGTGGGTCACCAAGAACAGTGTCCACTGTGCTCTGTTCCAATGTCCAGTCAGTCCTGTGAGGTCATGGCTTGGCTGATTCCCTACCACGGCATGGAGCACCCACAAGTGTCTCAAAAACGAAATCCGTACAAGGGGTGATAATGCCAATGTAAAAAAGAATTGTGCTAAACATCTGGATGATAAAAACAGTTGCTGTCTGGATGATAAAAGACCCCACAACAAAATAACAGCGAAAAAGAACAAGAAAAACCCCAAGCCTTTCTTTTCCCTGCCTTCAAGTTCAGTAATTGTTTTGCATTTGCAAAGTCAAACGGACTTCTTTTGAGATAGGCTACACAGTCTGCTTCTTTCTTCAGTAAAACTGAGTTTTAATTGAATTTTAAGGAAGTTAGTGGTATTAATACAGTTCTTTTGGTCTTAATATCAATTTTCATAATCAGCCTCAGGAATTGCTTAGAAGGGAGAATTAATTTTGCAACATGGTTCTGCAGATTGTTGTTTCTGCAGGTTTCAATTTAGACTAGGATTTTCATGTACTTTTTGTATTTTAGTTGCTATCTAGAAGTAAGGGACAGCTCAACCTCTGTTGTCCTGGGTTGAGACAGGCAGGCACAGCTGCTTCTGATCTGCTGCAGAGGCACTGTCTCTGTCAGAGAGCTTTCTTTGGCTTCTTGAACATGAAACTGTTTCAAAACTATGTGAAGTGACCTCGGATACTCCTTTCCCATGCCATCATTATTCTCAAACAGCTTCACAAGTTCTCATACTGTAAACTAAGCCTTCAGAGCAATTATAGTAACAATAAAAATGCCCATAAACACCATAAGAGTATTATCTTGACTTCAGAGAGGCAGGGAAGAGATAATTTATATCATCAGCCCTTCCATAACTGTAGACTCAAAAGAGACCACAAACTTCCCAGAAGGT
Organism: Aleadryas rufinucha; assembly: GCA_013397815.1. Classification (NCBI taxonomy): domain Eukaryota; kingdom Metazoa; phylum Chordata; class Aves; order Passeriformes; genus Aleadryas; species Aleadryas rufinucha. The sequence goes on along the minus strand of VZTH01011904.1, from coordinate 857,600 downwards.
AAAAAGAGATTTTGTGCTGTTGTGGTTTTGCTGAACTGAAGATTTGCCTGTAGAAAGAATTTTCATTGACTCACCAGGAGATAATGTGTAATCCATCCACGTTTTCAAGTGAATTGTCTTGTAGTAAATATTGGTATAAACATGGAGTGAGTGTTAGTTAGGAATGAACTCCAAGCCAAAGCTCTGCATCTGAGTTTTTCTCCTGTTTGCATTATGTCTATACAGAGTACAGCAATATAGAATTCTGCAAGCTGCACCACTACAAACCTTCCAAAACTATATTTAATATCTCATCCACTTCAGACAAAATCACACACTGAATATTTGATGGATGTTGTTAGATTAGAGTAACAAAAACATTTAATTTGGGATTTGGCTATGTCTGAGGTTCCCTTGCCCCCCATTTCAAAAAAGTTAAACATTCTGTTCTGTTCTGTTTTCAGCTTCCAGCCTTGCATGTTAATTCATCAACTTTCCTACATAAGCATGGAGAGGCTTTTTAAGATACATTTCCAAAGCTGTGAAAACAGTGAGAAAAATGGAGAGAATAACAATAATATTGACTTGATATTCATATATGGCCAGTTTTAACACCTCATTTTTCAGAAGAAGTGGCCATCAGCTTTTTAGATCTTTAAGCAGGGTTGAAATTTTTTAAATTGCTCAGATCTAAGGAGGAACAGTGGAGCTCCTTGTGCCGTGTTCTGTTAATTAGTGATGCTGTTATGATTAGCCTGTATGGGCAAACAGCTGGCGGCTGCATCGCCAGAATGTGCTCAGTGCTCAGGCACGACTGCCAGGCACATCCCTGCAGCTGGCAGCTCCATGTGCTGATTCAAGAAAATAAAGTTAATTGTTACTTTTGGAATCCTGCGCTTTTCAGTCCTGCAACCTGGACAGCTTAGAGACACAGATTGCTTGTCTGTTCATGTCAAAGGCAGGCTGCACTTGTCTGCCATTAAGTGAGAGAGCGTCACCATTTTCCTCAAAATAAGAAATTTCAAGGGTTTTTCTTGTCTAGCCCCCCTCCCTCCTCTTTTTTTTTTTTTTGACAGAATGAGTGTTTTGCCAAACTTGCCTGAAATGAAGGTTTGCAAATGATTTGCAGATCTCCAAATTTCTTCATGCATGTCTGTTCATCTTTTTCTCCATTTGAAAATAAGCAAACGATGAAACAGAGAGAGGATCATGATTCCAGACCATATAAGGACCTCATCATTCATTAAATAAATTGACTGATAGGTCAGTGAGAGAGACTTTGCAAATGAGTGGTTTCATTATAAGAGAAACAAGCAAGCATCTTTTCTTTTCCAGTATGTGTGCAACTATGAAATATTCAGCATCATTTTCCCCTGCATGCATTACCTAGTTACCTACTTTGAAATTTATATGACAGGTCTGTTTTTTTTTTTCTCACTAGATTAGTCTTGTGATGACCTTTTGGAATTTAACTGTCAAAAAGTCTTTACCATCTTCTCCAAACACGGTGATTTCGCTGTTCACTCCCATCTCCAACTCATTGATAAAGCTGTTTATCAGCTTAAGCTGTTCCCAGCTCTGATTCCTGGGGGAATCTATAACTCTTCTCCATCCTGAAGATCAGGATTTGTGTCCAATTCTTCAGTCAGTCTTCAACCCAGAAAATGAAAATTTAGTCCAGTCCCATGAAAACTTAGTTTCTTTAATGCCTTTGATATTAATGCCTTGGTATAGACTAGTAGTATTTTAAAAGTATCTGTGTTGAAAAAGGAAGCTGGAGTATTTTGGACATCTTAACCGTAGTATGCAGATAAGAAAGGAAAAAAGAAAGCCTGGAGAATAATTCTGTGTGACACAAAGAGCTTCAGTATTCTCTATGCAGTGTAATATATAGCAAATTTGTATACTGACTTCTTTAACATCCATAATGCTTGCATGCCTATATTTGGATAATTTATTTTCTGAAGGAAAAAGGGCGTCTGATTCTTGTTTCTTAAAAAAAAAAAAAAAGTTTGTTTATGCTTTGAATATTTTGGCACTCTTTTTGTGCATAAACTTTTTTCATATTTATGTGCATAACTTCAGATAGGATGGATGGTGGTGTTTAAGTAAAAAGAACCACATTATTTGTTCTTTTATCATCTAGATAAGCAGCAGCTGGGCTAGTTAGTACAGACAGTGCTTTAGCAAACAGCTGGTTTTTATCTGAATGACAAAGGGTCATGGTAGAGACCTTTTTTATTTAAAAAAATTTTTAATCTTGTTTCTCTTTTTATTTTAAGAGAATGGAGAGAAAAGGAGCTACAGGCAATCTGTAGCATGGGAGG
>VZTH01011904.1:796676-854845 GCA_013397815.1 Aleadryas rufinucha | reverse complement strand
AATATCCATAATGTTCATGCCTATATTTTGATAATTTATTTTCTGAAGGAAAAAGGGGGTCTGATTTTTGTTTTTTAAAAAAAAAAAAAAAGTTTGTTTATGCTTTGAATATTTTGGCACTCTTCTTGTGCATAAACTTTTTTCATATTTATGTGCATAACTTCAGATAGGATGGATGGTGGTGTTTAAGTAAAAAGAACCACATTATTTGTTCTTTTATCATCTAGATAAGCAGCAGCTGGGCTAGTTAGTACAGACAGTGCTTTAGCAAACAGCTGGTTTTTATCTGAATGACAAAGGGTCATGGTAGAGACCTTTTTTATTTAAAAAAATTTTTAATCTTGTTTCTCTTTTTATTTTAAGAGAATGGAGAGAAAAGGAGCTACAGGCAATCTGTAGCATGGGAGGTTTTATTGCATTTTTACGAATATGATCATTTAATACAGATCAGTGCTAGGATCCAGAGAGGGAACTCTCTCTTTTCAGTCTAGAGAAAAGGATCAGAGTGATCTTACCAGTCAGTGTCTGTAAACACCTTATGGGAGTAATAAAGAAGTAATAAAAAAGACTGCTCTAGACTCTTCTTAGGGGTGCCCAGTGCCAGGACAAACGCAACAGGCACAAACCAAAATACAAGAAATTTCTTTAGACATAAGAAAAAAAATTCTCCTTAGAGGTCAACACTGGCACAACTTGCCCTGGGAAGTTGAGGAGATTGTGATCTTGGGGGTATTCAAAACCCACCTGGGCAGGGCGCTGTGAAACCTGCTCTTGCTGACCTTGCTTTGGGCAAGAGGTTGGATTAGACAATCTCCAGTGGTTTCACCCACTCTCAGTTGGTCTGTGATTCTGAACTGGCACTCCCAGGAGTGCTCCAGCAGGTACTGATAGGGGGCCAGTTGCCGTGCAGATTCCATTCCTTGCCAGGCCTTTAATGAAGTTAGGAATTCCTACAACTTCGTTTATATTACCCATTCTTTATCAGTTATCAAATCAAATTATACCAGATGGCACTGAGACTGGCTAAGAGAAGGAACTAGAATGTGTAATTCAAACTCTTTATTAGAAATGCATCAGGAAGAACAAGTCTATTTGAACTACAATCTTTCTTTGGACTGTTGGACTGTTTTTCTTGCCCTCAACACAGTTTGCAAATGCTATGTTTTTTTTCTTGCACAAACTTTCTGTTAACAATGTAAGGAAAAGGTTTTTTTGTGAAAGCCAGTTGTCTAATTTTTGGTATTTTATAAAAGGCATTGTGTCTTTTGTAAAATATTTGTGTAGCTGGCTGTCAATGCCTTTGTTTAAACCCATCTTTTGAGATGCTAATTAGAAATGGAAAAAGTTTTACTCATGGAAATTATAAAATATGTGATTCACTTTACAAAACACGGCCATATAAATGCAACACTCCTGCTATTTCTTTTATTTACCCTGTACTTTACTGTATTACCAGGAGTGAATTTCTATATATTTCTCAGATTCAGAATGATCTTCTTGTCAGTGTCTTTCTGAAAATCTCTTGAGATCTTTCTACAAACGAATCTAAAAGTTGATGGCTTGTCACATGAAGAAGGACGGTGTGATATGGCTCACTAAAAACTGGACACTTGTTACATAAAGTCATCAATATAGCACTGGGAGAATAAATCCCAAAGCACTTTGATATTTTCACACCTTATTTAAAGGCAGTGAAATAAAGGGTAGTTCAGAATTTAGTACCTTTATCATGCAGGTTTAAGCTCTCAAGCAGTCTAATGTTGCTATGCTCTTTTTTCCGTAAAGTGTTTCAGAAGTTAACATTTCTTTTCAAGTTTGCCTCAGATTCCTTTATAACAGAGTCTACAAATATTGTTTAATTTACTTTTCAGTAAAGCTGTCAGTTGTAATCTGCAATTTAAAAAAACTAATAAAACAAATCCTCATTTCACAATTTAAACCTTATTGAGTCTAATTCACTTGCACTGCAAGTTTATTATTCTCCTGCAGCTTGACGTGCCTCCAATTGTAATTGTGTTGACCCTCCGATGCAGTAAATCTCCCTGGTGCTTATCAAACTGGGAGAGATAAGTCTACAATTTGGAACTTCATTAAATATCTCATTTATATTAAACAGATGATGGCTTTGAACAGAAATAATAATTTTTTACAGAGTCTGCGACCTCCCAGTCGCAGTCTCCTCAACTGTAATGCGGCGTTTCGCAACCCTCCACCCCCGTGCCCCGGGCGTCGCGCCAGCGCCCGCGTGTCAGAAGTTGTCAGTCCATGGGCTCACTTCAAAGCCTCTGCTGGGGAGAATGGGGCAGAGTACTTCACAGCCCTTGAAGCAGATTTTTTAAACTCCTTCATAGCATACATTTCTTAGTCCTCTGGGGACTGCGGGTGAAGTGATTAATAATGGGCAGCTGTTTCAAAAAGAAAAAACAACTAACAAACATGTTGCTTGTTATTGTAATTCCTGAAAGTATGAACTCCTCTTGTGCTCGTTTGGAGATCAGTACTTGGAATAAGCATTCCCAGTGGCTTCAAATAATTTGCAACATGCTCAGTGTCTTTCAGTATCTGGTCCCCACTGTATTTCGATACGTATGAAATAAATGCTGTGGGATTTGTGTAAGGACATTGTTTTTAAGATTTAACTATATGCTTCAATATGAGAAGGCGTGTTGATGAGAAGAGCTAATGCTTTGATATCTGAGTTCATACTACTTTTCTACAAAATACATCTATTTTTTAATAGTTGTTTACATTTTAATAGAGCTGAATTCAGCTCATAATGCTCAGGTGAATTGGTTTAATGGTCTTGGCAAAGTGCCTTGATAGCATTACTGAGAGACCAGCATGGTGCTGGAGCCCAGGTGAACCAACAGCTTTAAGGGCAGCAGGAAGGCTGGATGGTGTGAGGATTGGGCCATGGTGTGGGCAGTCTCTTATCTCTGCAGGGAGCAACTGGGCCCTGCTAAACGGGGCATCCACAGTGACCTGTGAGTGCATAGGTACTCATTCTCCTCATTCCCAGGGGGCTGTGCTGACAGCAGAGCTGCCTGTGGTTGACGGGGTGGGTAAATCCAGCTAGATGATACCAAATTATTTTCTTTGCCTCTCATGGGTGCTGCTTTCCTCTGAGCTCTGATTCTCTGGGGCTCACCAAGGAGAACTTGACTTTTTCCTCTTTTTTTGAAAAGTCTGAGAGGCAAATGTAGGAAAACAAGGGATGACCAGCTTCTGCAAGCAAAGGCTGGGTTGAGAAGACACTCCGGGCAGTCTTCTGAAGAGGAGCAGCTGGGGTGGACAGGTGGCTATATATGCAGTCTGCTCTCCTGTGCACGTGGCCAAGCAGCCTGTCTCCATCACTTCCACCACATACTTCATCTGTCTTGTGATGCCCTGGAGAGTCTGGCTGCAGCTGTGGTGGGCAGGGACCTGGCAGCTTCAGGGGTTTGAGGGCCGGAGTGGAGGGCACCCCAGGTCTTGCCAGTTCTGTTTTTTGTGTCTCTGCCTGGATGCTGCAGCAAGAGATCAGAGGAGCTTCCAGGCTGAAAGAAGCATTAAAGATCTCTTTACTCCACAGTCAGGAAAGGCAGAGCAAAGAACTCAAATTAAGAATAAAATTATGGTGAAGTCTGACAACTTTTGTCTTTTTTTTCTTTTATTCCTAACTACAAAACTTTAGAGTGTGATGATTGCATTGGAAAGCAAGTTGCACCACTGTGGCAGGGGCAGCCTAATTCCAAATGAGAGTTCCTGTTCCATGCTCCAGACAGGGGCCTTGTTGTGTTCAGCTGTCAGTGTGGGGAAGATGGCCCAGCTGTCTGCTGATGGTATTGAAAACAGCCCAACTGTCTGTTTAAGAAATTATCCAACAAAGAGACACCAAAATGGAATGGTTTTTTTTTTTCAATTTTCTGCTGAAGGATTTTAAATTTGACAGGGCACCATGGGGGGTGCAGTATAAAGGGGTTAGAAAGTTGGTCATTAGGCAGAGCTGTCATTGCAAATTATCTCTGTCCAGGATGAGAAGTTCTAGCTCATTTGGTGCTCAGACAGGTCTAGGCCTTAGGCAATTTGTTACAGTTCCCCCATATGATTAAGGGGACCCCAGGCACTAATTTTCCCCTCTCTTTGCAGTTGGAATCACCTGGGAGCCCCTCCGGGCCAGAGCTGCCCATAGAGACTCTGCTGGATGACCGGGAGCGGAGGATTTCCCACTCCCTCTACAGCGGGATCGAGGGTCTCAGCGAGTCGCCCTCGAAGAATGTGGCATTGAGCAGGATAATGGGTGAGTCAAAGCAGCTCTGCTAAGCCGGGCATGTTTTTATTTCTCTCTGTGATTCACTGAAGGATGATTAATGTGTTACGTGGGAATTGGGGAACGTGGAGGTTGCACTGACCAACTTAAAATGTGCCTTAAAATCATTCCACGCAAGCCTTCTGGATAGTTAATGTGAGGAAGAAAGTAAAGTAGGATTCTGAAGTGAATTTTGTATCCTATGACAGGTCATAGAATGAATAATAGTAGCATTCAACATGGTCTTTCAATGTCTGGTTTGGGACAATAAATTATTGGTCAGTCTAGGCTCCATGTTGCATCGAAGTCAGTGACTCATGCGAATTCATAATTTTTTTTTTAGCATTTCTTCTCCTCTGTTTCAGTCCTACTAAAATACAAAAATAAATAAGGCAAACTTGCATCCATTTATGCTTATTAGGGGACTTATTAATTTATTTGAATTTTTGCTTTGCAGGACACCAGTTTTAAAACCTCGTAACTAATTTTAAGCATCCCTTGTGTAGATTCTGTGCCCTACCATCTGCATGGTCCTAGTGGATAATGAGGTTCTTAGTGGTTGCTCTGCAGCAGTTGAACTCTGATGTACAGAGCTAGGTAATAAAGGCTTGCCTTGCCACAGGAGTGGCTGGATTGACTGACTAGGATGGGATTAGTTTAAAAGGATTTTCAAGTTTAAACACAAAAAGCAGCTTGATGAAAATAACACCTGACAGAAGACGCAATGATTGCTTGCTTGAGTTGCAAGTTTTAAAAAGAAGACATGGGTATTAAACCTAGGACTTTTTTTTTTGTGTATTACATATACAGAATATATTAGAAGATGCTGCTATGAATTTAATATGAAGCAAGGCTTAACTTAGTTTTCAATTGCTTTGTATTAGTTTTCAGCCTTAGAAAATTAGTCTACCACTTAGGCTTTTCCAGTCAACAGTTTGTGTGTATTTCTCACCCCATTTTGGGTTGGTGGTTTTCTTTTTTAAATAATTTTTTGTATTTTGGGGTTTGCATTTTCTTTGTGGTAGCAGAATAGGACTGTTGTTAAACTCTCTGAAAATCCACAAGTTTTCTATTTAGGGTATTTCTTCCATTAAGTCTTTTGTTCTTTTTTGTGCATTTGGGCAATAGTAATTAGAAACAAATCATATTCTGTTCTATTGCATTTCATTTTGTGCAGCTTGGAAGAAAAAATGTGCACATGAAAATCAAGGCAGTGTGAAACCTTATCACCCAAAATCATATGCTCTTAAAGAGAACAATTGAGAAAAAATTGTATTTGTCAACAAATTTAAGGAGTGACAAAATAATTTGAAGTCTTTAGCACTACTCTCCCAAAGAGAACTAGTTCTTGTGGTGTCAAGGCTTTAGATAAAACATTTGCAAAGCATTGCCTTCTGCTTTTTCCATCAGTGCTGCAGAGGATTTATACATGGAGCTCATATAAATGTTAACAAATTATCACTTAAACACCTTGTCCATTGATGGGAGAAGGACCCCTGAGAGAGTCTGGGTGCTCGTGTGTCAGCAATGCAGTTTACTTTGACAGCAGAGGAGTGCAAGACTTGCCATGCCAAATTGAACTAGTAGTTCATCAGTCTGGTATCATCCCTTTAACTGATGTTTAAACTACAGAAAAAAAAAGTCTTTCCCAAGCTGTTAACATGTAATGCTTTTAGATACCTTTGCGTTGTATACATAGGCAGAAAAAAAATCCATCCTTCATTTTCTAAGTTTCTTATAACCTGAAGTTAATGTTTGGATTTCCTGTGAACCATTGCTTTTCTGAATTGTTTTCAGGGACCAGGAACTATGTAGAAAATTGGTTGGTTGTGACCTATATCCGATGAATCTTTAGTGGAAGCACTTTAGTGGAAAATCAAATTGTGCCCGAACCTCATAGTAAATGTGGTCTAGTGGTGCGTAACTAAAAACTGGTCTTTCCTGGGTTGGACTGTTCCCATCTGCAGTCACAGCAGCTTCACAGACCTGTGACATTTAAAGCCAGTTTTGGGGGAATGGTCAGTTTTCTAATAGACTATTTTTTCTGAATTAATCAGTACCACTAAATTAAAACTTCAGTGTTCATAATCTTCGGCATGCAAGTTTTCTTTCATGCATTACAACAGGGAGGAATTGTCTGTTGGGAGAGATAGGTACAGTTGTTAGTTTCAGAATAACTAGCATTTTTAAGACTCAGTCATTTATTATGCAGTTGAATCCCTGTCCTTTTTGGCGTGGATAGCGAGAAAAAAAACAGAGCTTTTTTTATTTTCCTGAGAACGTTTATGTGGTGTTACATGACTCTTCCTCCCTTGAAAATTGGCCTAAAAGTGAGGATTAGTCCTAAGAACAATCTAGCTGAAGAACACTGGAGGTCTGTACCTTCCCACACTGGTCCTGCCCATGAAAACAGGCCCAAAGGAGTACTTTATGCAATGCTGGTTCCCTTACGTGCTCTCCCCACAACCAGAAGCCCTCTGATGGGCTCTCTGAATCATCTGATGTCTTTTGATTTGCCCCTCAATGGATTTAACTGTGTAAACTTTTAGTACTCAGTAGTTTTTAGTGAGGAGATGACAGTTTGTTTCAGGGGTGAAGAAGCAGGTCTTTCTGCTGCTTCTGCTCTTGGATGGATTTGAGTTTTTTTCCTTCCTAAGTTAGCCTATTCAAAAGTAACAGTCTCAAAGTCTGGAAAATGCCTGCTTGTTCTAGTAATTGTTTAAAGTTGAAACAAAGATTTTAAGAGTGTTTTGTTTCTTCTAGATACCATTGATGTAATTTCAGGAAAGGTGTTTAAGACAATTTCCTTACTCTTTCATAACTGACAAGCAAGAACTGGCTGTCAGATCCTTGCTATGAGAGTGGGAATAAAATACCAATTTTAGGATGTGATTTAAATTATGTAAAATAATGTTTGCTTACTGCAATAAGGCTACATGAATCTTTTCATGTTTCTGATGATTCTCATGTTGATCTACTTTTCTAGGTGGTTTTTGCTATTATAGATTTTCTTATATTTTTTCATTTGATAATATTTCACTGAAAATTTCTGATGGAGAAAAGATCCAACTTTCTGTATTCAGGGAATATTTTTGGTTTGGAAGAGGTGGGATTTTTTATTTATGCAAATTGTGTCTTCTCTTTTAAGAATGAGATGGCTGTAATAAACCGTTATGTTTATTTATTTTAATATTTCCAGGTTGCATGTTGTTAGCACTTCAGAATAACAGCTGTGTTATACTGGTTTGCTCAGCTCTGTAATTAAAAATTCAAGTCTTCTTCTGACATACCACTCTTGTATATCATGCATTAAGCTCCTGAGTTTTGCAATACACAAATACATAGCTGCTGTCTATATAAATTATTCTTATTCAATGAACAGCTTAGTACAGAGTCCCTTTCATCTCTTTCTTCTAGTTGCTGATATTTTTTTTATGAATGTGGTGGGTTTTGTTGCTAACAGTGACTAAACAGAAGTCATTTATCAGGGGGTACACAGAATAACAATCGCTTTCACTGAATCTGCTTTTCATCCTGAAGGATCCCCCCGAACTTTGTAAAATTTGGTGGTTCCTATGTAACAGGAAATACTTTGTTCTCTACACAAATAATTGCTGTCTTAAGGGTAGAATCAGGAGGAAACACTACTGACAAAAATTTAGCTAGAGATGTAGAGTGTGTGTGTCAGTGAAATGAAAATAACCCTTTACAATCAGAATGTAGTTCCTCGGCCAGAAATCTCATCAGAATATGGTGCTCTTCTACAATAGTTGACAGATCTGAGCACTTGAAATCCAAGGCCTGGATACAGTGGAGAAATTTCTGTTATTAGTCCTTCTCCAGGCATTCAATATACTATTGGTCTGAATCCCATGATATCAACATGCTCATAAGTCACTCATAAAGTAATACTGAGTTTTGAACATATAATAAGAATGTTGAACAGATTTTGTAGACCATCCTTTAAAGACAAAGCAATAGCAAAAGCACAAGGACCAAGCCAGAGAGAGAGTTCCATGACAATGCAATGTCAGTATGGGAGCCAAGTTATACCAGCAAACATACTAACTCAACTTCAGGGAATTTCAGGATTTAAAAGAACCTGGGGCAGTTCAGTTCATCATGAGTAAGCCTGTTACTTATACTGTGTACTATGTATGCTCAGGGATCTTTGGAGTGTTTCATGTGTGTGGTTCACTTCAGGTCCAAACTGCTTTCTGGTGTATTATAGGTGTATAATGGGTTTGAAGTGGTGCTGCTTGGCATATTTTTCCTTGTAAGATGAAAATCCTCGTAGACCTGGAGACCAGATATTTGGTACTAGAGCTCTGAGACTTCTTTTTCTGCAAAGACAGATGGGAACCCTTCTTACCCAATTGTTTGGTGTGGTCCTCAGGCTGTGCTTCTTTAGACTGGTAACTTGTCCAAAAAATTCGAGCATCACTGTCCTGAGATGAGAAACACTTGAAAGGGAGAATGAACTACCTTGCTTAGTACAGTGTCCAGAATACTTTATGTTATTACAGATTACCTCACTGAAGTTAAATTAATATATGCAAAACTGGACTTGGAAGTGTAGTCAGTGTCTAAATTTCAGAGTCTAAATAGCACTTTTCTAGCCTGAGGGAAAATTATTTTCTTGAAGAGGTTTGTAGACAGGTTGAGCAATGCCTTAGATTTGTAGATCAGACAAATATACTGAGGATTACTGGATTTGAAGTTTCTTTGATGTTTCCTTGAAAAATTTCTCACAACACTTGCAGACTTAATTCTCTAGGGGTATTTTCTATCCACTTTAGCTGAGTTCTCTACAAAGGATGTATTGAGTCCAGCACTGAGGTTTGTCCAACCATCTGCTGGAGGTGAAGCCTTCACCTGTTTTTAGCTTCATCTGCAATGAAAAGCATAGGTCAGATGGGTTTTCTCCTAAATTTCAAAGCAACTATTAAAATGTCAGTCTTCACCCTTGTCAGATATAAAGAAGGGTAGTGAAAAGTTAAAAGTGGTACTGAATTACTGTAGCCTCTCAAATGGGAAGTTCAATCTGCTGAATGCCATAAGGTTATACCTTTTCACAATCAATTCTTTGGAGACATTATTAAGTACAGAGTTAACAGTCTTGTAGGCATTATGTTTGGAAAGAAGTACATTACCAGGCTAAACATTAACCTGTCCATCAAAGGAACTATTGCTGGGCAGAATCAGCTGTTATACAAACTGCATACATTCATTTCAGTTTGACAGTGATGAGATGTTCACTATGCAGTACCTTTTTCTTCCAGCCACTTTTTCAGCCTTCCTTAATGATCTTTTCTGAAGCCAGTTTTCTCCTCTTTGGAAAGATGTGCAATGTGTATTATCTAGTGCAGTGAGGATTTTAGCTAGCTCTTCACACATAGGGGCTTGTTTGTTTTTTAATAATTGCATGCAAAGGAAGTGATGGTAACTGAAATCTTTCCAGAAAAGAGGAAAAAATTATTTTCCCCTAATTCTTCACATTTTTTACATATCTATAGTGAAACTAAAGTGTGGAAATAATTGATGTGTCCATAGAAGCAGTTTAAGTTATGGAAATAGAAGTCTTGTGATACATTACTCTGGTGCATCATCGTTTTAGAATAATTTACAGTTTGTTGTCAGGTTAATGGTTGATTAAGCTAGTGTGTTTCTTCTCATGAGATGTGACAATTTTACTAATTTTTTTTAGTAAGACCGTATCATCTTTTAACTTGTACTCTCACAAATTTACTTGATGAAGTCTGCCACTGAACAGGCTAATGCTGAATCTTTATTATGTCCCTATCATGTATGTGATGGTTCTGGTTTAAGTGTTTTAACAGAAATGTTAAAACTTATTTGAATTTGTTGATAATAGAATTAGTTTGGTTTTTTTCCCCCAAATTTTGCATGTGTCCACTTTCCAGCATCACTTGAACAATTTCTCATTTCACGAGGGCCAGACTGATCAGGAAAAGTGATGGTCTCTGTTAGTCCTTGTGGAACTCATTCTTTGTTTCTACCAAACACTGTGATACAAGAGGCGATACTGTCTTCTGGGAGAGGTGCTTCTCAGCAGTTCCTCAGCCAGGACTTGAGACTATGGGCACAGACAGAAACATGGGAGGTTCCCTCTGAAAATCAGGAAATACTTTTTCAGTGTGAGGGTGACCATGCACTGGCACAGAGTGCCCAGGGAGGTGGTGCAGAAGAAATACTCCAAAGCAATTTATTGGGAGTCCTGGGCACATGGCTGTAGGTGTCTGCTTGAGTGGAAAGGATTGGAGCAGAAGAGAGGTCCCTTCCAAACCTCAACCCTTCTGTGACCCTAAGGTCTTGCAGTAGGCCACAGAAATAATTGATGTGCATCACTTTTCAGAACTATACACAGGAAAATGTGTACAAAGTGAGACATAGTTAATTTTATTATATGCATTGTGTCACTCTTATCAGTAGCACTGAAGTTTGACATAACCTTTATCAGCTGTGATTATATATTTTTCAAGGCACTCTTTGCACTCTGCTGTTATTTAGTTTTGGGTTTTTTTCTCCCTTTTGTTCAGGTAAATATCAGCTGTCTCCAACAGTGAACATGCCCCAGGATGACACTGTCATTATTGAAGATGACAGGCTGTCGGTCCTTCCTCCTCATCTCTCTGACCAGTCATCATCCAGTTCCCATGATGATGTCGGGTTTGGCACTGTTGATGCTGGTGGATGGGCTAAAGCTGCAATTAATGAGTCAACAGACTGGTAAGAGCATGGTTTAGTGGAAGGAAAAAAGAGAGAGCTGTAGTTGCATCTTTTCCTTTAGTTACTTTTTTGGCTACTGCTAATATTAATTCTTTTTTGTCACATTTGGATTTTACTATTTTCAAACTGGTAGTTGTCCCTGTTTCAGGGAAAAAGTCTGTACAAATACTTCTGGTTGCAGTTTTGTGCATATTTGTGAGAATATTTAAGTTATATTTTTGGAAATGTTACTTAGACAATATAGAGCTGTGTTATTTCGATGATTTCATTTTAATTTAATTGCCAACTGACCTAGCTTTTGCAAAAAAAAACTTTGCAAAATTTAAACACTTGAGTTTATGTAAGATGAAAGACTGATTGGAAATTGTAATTTATAAACATCACTGCAAATATTTCAAAGTCTATAAAACAAAGATTTTATTTTTATATTCCATTGTATATCTAGGAGCATCTCAATACTTCTGCATATGCCCTTACTTTTCCTAGTAATGTACAGATCTTTTAAATCTGCTTAGAGGTCAAAGCAGCTCTTTGTTTTGCCTCAGTGTTAATACTTATGCAAAAAGAATTAGTTAAGATTCTTCATGTGTGTGAAGAAATACTGTTTGTATTGTCAGATGATTTGCAAAGACAATGTACTCTAATAGCTCTACATTTAAATATATGGAAAGTAACAGTTCCACATTTAAAACTATGGAAAATAACTTTCTATGTTTAATCCACAGTAAAGAGAATTTTTGTGAGTCTTAGGTTGGCTCTCTGATCACTTTAACACATTTTAACAGAAGAGTCTTAGTGAGAAATGCATTGAGCTCCATTACTGACATGCTTAAGTTCCTGGTAAAGAAATACTGTTTATTGCTTAGTTAGTACAATTAATACAGATCTAAGATTTAATTTACAAGTCTTGTAATTATCTATAGTAATAGCAAAATAAAAGCCCACCTCTGTATGCTACCACTTCTTGAAGCTAGATAATTATGACAAATGGTGTGAAGTACATGAATTTTCTTATTTTTCTTGTCTCTTGAGCCTGTTATGAATGTGTCAGCAATATCTTAATAAAACAGCAATAGCACCTGCCAGCTGATATGCACCTGCCAGCTTCTTCTTTGCTTTAAACTAGTTTATTTCATCTTATATCCAGGAATTGAGTTCTGTATTTTAAGCTCTGTTTTAATGGTTGTATGAAAATGTAATTTTTTCATCATAATTTACTTTTTTTTTCATGCTACAGTTCTTCTTAGGGACAAGTCATACCTGTAAGCTAGGCCCATGAAAAGTCCATTTGTCTTCTGTAAAAGCTTTTAGAGATGAGAATCTGAGACATTTAAATAGAATAGTCCTCAAGCCTGCACATAATAGCTTATTTCTGAGGGAGTATTTTTAGCTGAATATGAGCAAAATCCTATAAAATAAAGTAAAAGCCCATTTGAAATCTGCAGATGCTTTTACATTGACATCTGCAGTGTCTTGCTATTCATACACTTGTTTGTAAATGAAGTAACAGTAACAAAACCAGGGATTAGATATTGTGGACTTGATCACACTCAAAAAACTTTTAAATGTGTGTATGAGACACTGTAAAGGTCTTCAGATACAATGGCACTTAAAAGAGTTCTATCAGTGTCGTGCTTTACTGTCTAATGTATTCTATTTGTAAAAAGAAGTAAATAGCAGTAGAATTAGATGGTTGCATTAATTTCCTGTTGCTAATGGATGAAGGAAGACTTGTAAAACGAAGGTGCATTGTATGATTTTGCTGGAAGGCGCAAAGGGTAAAACTAAGAATATGGATGAAGGGTTATCCAAACAAGAATGGCAGCTGTTCTGAATCACAGAAGAAAATGTAAGCTTTTTCAGCCTCACAATATCTCCCTAATCCTTGATGAAAATGTTATGAAAACAAAGGGGCAATAAGACAGGATTAATAAATGGAATTTTAATAACATTGAGGGTCAGAAGACGGTTACATTCTTTTAAGGATCAGCTGTCATTCCAGAAATCTTATTTGTTAAGTATTCTAGAATATAGTAAATTGCATTTGGCATTGCTTAATGACTTGCACTAAATTCACCTTCTGTCTTTTATTGATGTAGTTGAAAAATATTAAAATGAGGCATTTTTAGGGGCATTAGTTCCTCCTCTGTGCTCATTGGCTTTTGCAGTTGTGGCTCTTCACAGGGACTTTTGAATACTCATAGGCAATGTACATGCATTCAGACTCCTGTGATCCACTCCTCTCTTAAAACATGCTTATGGGTCATTAGTAATAGAAGTAAAACAGGACATGAAAACAGAGAACTCTACATAAGGCTCAAATAAAGGTGCTAACTAGCGCCTTTAGTGTGCAGGATATTACGCAAACTTGGATTATAATTCCCTTAATAAGTATGTGTGGAAGGGAGGTGTGACAAGGGCAAATCAGGGATGCAGAAAGAAAGTCTCTAAAAGAGTGTCAGTGGAAACACTGGGTTCCAACTTCCCAAATTCCCAGTTCCTGATGCCATGTCCAGACCCTACTGCTCTCTCTGGGACCTGTGGTGTCCCTTTCAAGTTATATTTGATATTGGAGTTTTAGTCTGCCCTTAAGACTTCAAGTTCAATATGTAAGTGTGTGCTGTGTTTACATGGAAATGATATTCTGCTCTACTAGAAGTTTTATATAGGTAGATCAAAGTAAGCTCATATGAAAAAAGAAGCATACAGCCAAAACAAATAATTTTAGAAGTTCACCCTTTTTGAAGAAAGTGTCACAGGATACATTTTGTTCGGCAAGATGAAGCCAGTCATTTTAACAAATGTGAGCCTGTGCTAACAGATGTTGCTGGAAAAAAATTCTCACTTAGTAAAACTACATTTTTCTGGCCTTCAGAGATGGGACTGACTAGCAGGGAGCCAAAAACTTCTGTGTGGCCTTGGGAAAGTCAATTATGATCTGATTATGAAAGGTGTTGAAACCCTGTAAGTTCAGTTTGAGTCACTTTGGAGGATGTTTTCAGATTTAGGTGGTTCTTATTCAGCTATGTGTTGCATTGCTAGAAATGCTAGAAGTGTATATTGGCCTTGTCTGTTTTATCTTTCTATCATGTGGAGATAATTTTTTCATTATTTTGTGGGAGTGAATGTTAGGACTAAATAATTATTTTTGAGTTTGGTCTCTGATTCATCAGAGCTTTTAAGCATATGCTTCAGAACATTGCTAAATTGCGCAGACATCTCTGAAATAGTTGCAGTAATTAAATGTAAAACATTATGAGCCTGAGCCAGAAACATTAAAGTCAAAAGGTACTTGACATTGGTTTTATTCACATAAGCTCTGATCCTGCTCATACAGAAGTATTATATGCTTGTCACAAGCACATATCTTATTATTTGTAAATCTGCCATTACTAGACTGAATTTCTTCTTGGCTGCCTGGTAATGAGGATAGTGATTTTCATCCTTTATAGTACTTCATGCCTTTGGACGCTTTTCGTTACCTCTTTTCACTGTTTTGCCTAATACCCAGGTGTTTCTTGATCAAAGGTACTTCTGTAAATTATAGTACATGGCATACATAGACATGTGCATGCTACAGAATTTAAAAGTATAAGTTGTTTTTTGCAGAAATTTGCTGTTTGCCTTTTTCTCACTAGGAATGAGATGTGTATTATACTTAGCCCTTACAGTAAAAATAGTTCTTTTGAAACATGATACTAAACAGTAAGATGTATGAACACAATATTTTGAATGGCATTTAGAGATCTCAGTGATGAAGTATTTAACTTTTTTTATCTTAAAGTACAACAACAATCAAAGAGGGGATTTTGAGGGATTGTTTTCCTACAGGATAGATAACAATAGTGCAAAATACTGATTTTTTCAGTATTTTATGCTTTTGATTTCTTTTTATGCCAGCAGAACTAGAGATCTATATACTATCCCCTTTTCTGGGAGCCAGAAGATCTTTTTGTGAATTTCCTTTCATAGTGTTTATCAGCAGTAAGCAGTCTTGACTTTTTTAAAAATGTTTTTAGCTTGCACCAAATTCTGCCTGCATTCTTGCACTCATGATTCTGCCAGTGTTTGAGCACCATTAATAAATCTATCTTCATCATGTTTCTGGGGCAGCTCACTGAAAACCTGACTCACTGAGCTGAGGTTGCTTTAGAAACCTGAAGTTAAGAAACAAAAACCCAGTACAGTTCCCCCCATTTCTGATTCAGTGGTGGCTCCACTGTGGCAAATACTTGTTCTGTGGGGAAGCAATGAGTAAAAAATATGGTTGTTTGTCATAGCCAGGTTAAAAGCAAGAGAAGCTGTGAAAAATCTACAAGAAATTTCACATATGGAGAGAAATTTTAATGCAAAGTTTTTAAATGAAGAAGTTTAAAGCTCTGTGGGCTTCAGGCAAGGACAGTTTCTATTTATGCTTTACTAAAAACACTTTCTAATAAAGAAAAACCAGATAACTTTTTATCAATAGAGTAAATTTATTTCTCAGGAAGAAAAAAGAACTGTTTTTTTCTCCTTCAAATTATTCCTGTGTTGGGTTTTACATTCTGATAGAATATGTATAGTGCACCAGATATGTATACCTTTCATTAAAGCTGTAAGTGAAATTCTTGATGCTTTTTAACTAGAATTGCTTAATGCAGTAAAACAAATCCATTGTGTGTGTAACTGAATACTTGCAGTGGTGTATTTAAAACTGTGCACTTTATCGTTGCTAGAAGTCACGTGCTAAGTAAATGATTTTCTCTGAAGAGTGAAAGGTTGCGTGATCTTGATAAATGTTCGCATGATTTTTTTCCCTTCCTACAGCACTCTTAGTCCAGATGTTGATCCAGTGCTTGCCTTCCAGCGAGAGGGTTTTGGACGCCAGAGCATGTCAGAAAAGCGTACAAAGCAATTTTCAGATGCCAGTCAGTTGGAGTTTGTTAAAACACGAAAATCCAAAAGCATGGATCTAGGTAGTGAGTGATGTTTTTTCAATTTTTTTTAATTTGAACCTGATTTTCATGTTGTAAGTATATAGATTTTGTAATTCCAAACACATTGTGTATGTGCAGTACTACTGCACGTAATGTCTACTTGTGGGTAGTAAAGTTCTAACTTGAGTGGCCAAGTGGCCTGAGTGTTGTTTGTTGTCTGTAAATGTCCATACATTCAAATATCATAGCCCTCTGGATATATGGTTATACCTAAACATAGTAAACAGTATTTGTGAAAATGGAGGTGAAAAATGCATTTACCAATCCATATAGAATAAATGTGTAAAACTGTACCATGCTGTGGTTCTGGGTAGCTGGGTTTATTCTCAGTCCATGATTGTAATGCAATTAGCCTTAAAGGTCCTTCATAGTCTCTCATTTTGTAGATGAATTCAGAATTAGAAAATGGGACTAGTCTGACATCTGTTTGAGACCCAAGTTTTAATATTTATATCAGAAGCCCTATGAAGTAGCAGCGGCTAAGACAGGCAATCAACTCTGATCGTTTTAAGTGATAAACCAACTGAGAATAAGTAATTGCTAGCAAGCCCATCAATTTTTCTGCCATTGAATTTAGATTCTGAAGTGCAGACTCTAGTAACCTCAAACAGCGAGTTTTGATGGTTTAAACACACAGAATTCCCTACTCAGAATGATAAAATATAATGCTATTCCTTCCTTCACAATAGTTGTGAATGTCTTGCCTACAATCCCTAATTCACAAACTTCCTCAGGGTACAGTCAGGTTGGAGATACTGACTTGTCTTGACTAGTTGCCGTGTGCTAACGTGTCCATAACATATTGTACCTGCCTGTGATGTGAACATGACTGACACTGCATGAAGGTTACTAGTTTGCTGCCATTTCTACCCAGAATGTTTGCTTACTCTTGCAGTTTATTTGCATGAAGTAGGACATTTCTAAGGTCCCCTAACTTGAAAAGAAAATATGCAAACCAGAAGGAATGTTGAGTGCATGTGGGGCATGGGCACTAACTGGGCTAACCGTTATGCATTTACCTTTTAACAGTAGCTGACGAGACTAAGCTCAGTACAATGGATGACCAGAAAACAGGTAAGAATTGACAGTAAGGCTGTTGCTATAGAAACCTTGGTCAAAGCAGCTTACCACAATTACAGAACTGCCAGTCAAATTGCATGAAAACATGAATATTCCAGTACTTGCATGGCTGCTTTCTATTGTGAATAATCAAGTTGCACAGAAAAAGAAAATTTTCTATAGAGATAAGTATCTGGGGTAGTATATTCAGCCAGGTCATGCATGTGATTGTAGGCAGACACCTGTTTCCACATTTTAAACTTATAAATATTCTGAGTTGTTTGGGATTTTTAATCTTTTCAAAAAAAATCTTGGAAAATCTCCTCCTAGCTTCAAACTGTAGTGCACAGAGAGATGATTTAGAAGTCGAGTGTTTGGCTATTACAGTGCTAACACAGTGCTTGAAAATAATTATTTTAATTAGAAAACTGCTGCCTTTGCCTTAAGTGGTCATCAGATACATGTTGTGCTTTGAGTTGAAGATTATTTGTGCAAGTTGATTTGCTTTTGGAGCTGAAACGTGAGCATCGTAACAGAACAAAAGAATATGTAAATAGAATCTTACCACATACCATTCATTCTAATGTTTCACAAAATGATAATGAGAAATAGCTTTCAAGGCATATTTTTTATTAGTAATTAAAATAATGCACCAACTGCAATTATGAACCTTTATGATTTATTAATAAAAGTTAGCTTTTGACCTATGGAATGCTATTTTAATTAGGCTAGATTCAGAGGACACCATAACATTACTTAGCTCTAATTAGGAACAATTCACCTTTTTAACCTGAAAATATTATTTATTTTAACATGATTGGAGGAGTAATGCATTCCGTACAGAATTTACATTTACTAATACACAACTGAATCTCTGTTTAACTGGACTTTATAGCATGAGTAGGTATACTGAAAAGCTGTAAGTAATCAAGTGATACAATTGTAATTTTTATTTGAACAGATAAGTCTTCTGGCTTTTAAAATGTTTCAGTATATGGTGATAGACTTGCAGCTTTGCAAATTAAGAAGGAGTAAACAAAATCAAAATGTATGCATGTTTTGAAGGATTAAAGCCATCAGAGTGTGAATGTATGAATTGTGTTAATGGTTGTGGTAATAATCGGTGCTTAGGAACTGCCTTCACTCCTGAGCATTATTCACATAAAAACAAGTTAAAGATCAAACTCAAAATTATTGTAAATTATTTTTCATTTTCTTATTAACCTGCCTAGTTGAATGGGATGTGATTAGAATGTTGTCAAACCTTTGTGTTTTAGTAAAATACAATGCTTAGGTTTTAAAAGGGCTTAGTGGTTATGGTGGTATCAGTAGAGGGTGGTATGAATTGAGTGTAGTTTTTCTCTCTGTGTAACACCTGGATTAAATTCCAAAAAAAGAGGCAAGTTGGACAACCTTGGTGAAAGAGGATGACCATGCCATCTGGACTAGGCAGTTACATATTTTGTGCACAGCAAATGTGCTGGAAAATTTTTTCAGTGGCTGGAAAAAAGGAAAACACCTTTTGCTGTACTTCTATTTTGTTTATTTTGTGTGCTTTTAACCAGGTCTTGTGTATAAACACTGGATATCTCCCATTACTGAAGATGGATGTGGCTGTTAAACAAACCACTTACTGTAGTTTGGCTTAAAAATTGTCTGGTTCTAAGAAAAAAAAAATACTTCAAATGTGTGGTGAACTATGCTTTAATGAACTCTAGAAGCCAGAAAACTTCAACATATATTTACTTTAGAAAAGATAACAACAAACTCTGTTACTGTCACAGTTGGATTTAATAGTATTGGCTGAAAAGGAGAGCATAGAACTCTCCAGACCTAGTTACTGTGATAGTTTTTAAATTATTTTTCTTCCTATAGTTCACTTGAAGTACCTAATCCTTGCAGTGTTTACAGTTCATCCTAGAGGTTAGAAGTATATTCAGTAGCAATTGAGCATGGCTCATTTATAGAGTCCCAGGCATTCTATAGCTCTAGGTGGTCATTTTTCCATGTGCATGTTATGAAAATGAAAAAGAAAAAAAAATCAAATAACATTTATTTAAATTATTTATTGATTTATTTTTACACAATGCTTGTTAATTAAACTTTTATTAAATGGAATCAAAATGAAACTGGTTTTGATGCAGTTTCTTGCTTTATTCCTCCCCTGCTTTCCCCAGATGAAGTGTTAATCTCTTAGTGTCTGAACTAAAGTAGAAATGGAAAAATTTATCAAATATAATGGAGCAGATGTTACTAAGTAAATAGACTCACTGATAATGTCCTTCAAGAAAGTGTTTAGAAAGCAGACTTTATGCCTTTGCAAAACTGGTTTAATGAAATACAGAGAAGTTTTTGGCATCAGTTGCAGGTAGCATTTGATTTGACAGCTCATAAAAATAATGTTTCAGAAAGAAAAAAAATTGTCATTTTAAATGATTTAAAAGAATGTGCTGATGAAAAATTTGCTTTATAGACTAAAATTAGTCACTGGATGAAGCATCATATATCCTTTGACACCATGCGCTTTTGCCTTTGCAAATCGCCCAAGCGGATTTGTGTCACTGTATAAATAATTACTGTAGGGTGAGATAAGTGGAGGCACAATGAGTTGTTAAACAGTGTCAGCACAAGGGAGAAACAAAGGACGTGGGACAGGGAGCAGCACACAGGCTTCAAGTGATGTCTGTGTATTCAGTGTCTCGTGGGATCCGTGTGTGCTGGGAGGTTACGTGTCCGTGCATGGGAGAGGCGCCGCGTGCTGCCCACGCACTCATGCATGGGGCAGGGGGTGGCTGCATGGCTGGGAGGGCAAGGCTTGGCCCTTGTCCCCGAGGGCTGGCCAGCTGGGGACACAGAGGGTGGAGGTGCATGTGTGGTGGGCAGGGGCTGTGCTTGGTGTGTCACAAAGCCCTTGGGAGGTGGATGGGGTGCCGAGTGTGTGAGGAGGATGCATGATGGCAGTCACGGCAGGAGGGCTGCTGGGGTACAGAGGGATGAATCTTCCTCAAAGGATATTTGTTAAGAAAATCACTGGAAAGGGAGATTTTGATAAACTTCAAATTTTAAAAACGATAAAAGAATCCCTTTCATCCTCAGTCATATAAATATGCTTTAGGTAGATGTGTCTTTTCCTCTCATTTTTTTCTACTTTAAATTCTAGTGTCAAAATAGAAGTAGAACTCATTCTGAGCAGATAACGCTTCTGATGATTACCACCAGTGCTGTAAAGGCTGGAAGAAAATGCTGACATTTTTGTATTTAGAAAACAGTGTTTTGATGTGACTCATAAATTTTAAAGAGAATCCATTTTAAAGAAAGTTTGCTGGTTTTTACCAGATTATGGGTAAACAACTCACTTTCTGGCTGGTGAATTCTAGTAATAAATTCTTAACGCACTCAATTTACAGGGACACCTAACTGTATATTTTGAGAATAGTAGACTTGCCATGAAGTAGCCATAGAAGATAGTGAAGGTATTAAAATATGCATAGTTTTATGATCACACTGCTTAAATTGCTTGTGAAAGGAGATTTCCCCATTTCAGATTCTGCAACCTGTTCAAATTTGTGTTCATGGCCACCCAAGTTCAATAAATATTTTTATCATTTCTGTAATCCATTATTAGTTTTACAGTACTCAACATTAGGTCATATCCCAGATGGGATATCCTTTGGGAAAACACAACTTAAATAAATACAGTTCTCACAAAGGTCTGTATTGGGTGTCAGGAAATGGAACTTTTTTTAATGTTCTTTATGAACACAAATGGGCACATAAATGCCTTCTTTATAATTACTGTTTACAGAAAGAGCCACTCAGTAATTACAAAAAGATATATGAGCATTTCATTTGGAAGGTTGCAAAGCAGAATGTGGAACAAGGAAGTTTACAGTAAGTTGCTATGTAAGAGGACACCCTTTCCTTTTGTATATGAAATTGGATCTGTCAAACAGCTGGTTTATATATGATTGTCCCATTTCCTCTTTTTTTCCTCCAAAATGTTGCATTAATTTTTTTTCTTTCTTATAGACAATTTAAAAATAATACAATCTTGAAAAGTAAAAAGCAAAATAAAGTCTCATTTCTTGTGTACTGCAGGCATTAGTGGAAGAATAGCAGATTTTAACATGGACTAGAAAGTGGACGGTTTTATAGGGCACTGTCTTAATTGGAGTGCTTTAATTTGGCAGAGAGAATGTCACGTAAAACACTTGCCTTAGACTTTGGCCCATGTTCAGAAGTTTGGTGATTCCAGACTGCAGCTTGTTTGCACAGCTGGGAAGACACCAACCCTCCCTGGTCCCAGCTGGCCCTGTGCTCTGCCCCCACCGTGCTCATGACCCTCAGCCATCCAACAGGTACAGGCTGTGTGTGAGAGGGTGGCTTCTTCTAGGAGGAGGGAGTTCATGAAGATAAAATTTCTTATTTGTAGGGGTGCATTAATTTCTGACCAAGGGTCCAAGCAGCAGGACTATGGACTGCTGGGGGAACCAAACTGCAGGAGTTGTGTCGACCTGAGAGGGAGGATTTTTGGTTTGTTTCTGTTCACAAGTTAGTCTTTTCAGTAGGGCAGCTGAAGGGGAATACTTTGACAGCTGCTGTTTGAATTTATTTGATCTGAAGGATTTCAGTTTAACGTAATTGCTCAGACTTTCAATAGCTGAATAGAAAATGAAAGCATTCACTGCATTGCTCCATCTCATACCAAGGTAACAAATGACATGGAGGAGACTTGCCATGCTGCTATTCTGCATCTCTTTTGCGGAACACACAACCCCCCTTTCCCTCCCAACTAATACTGAATAGTTTTAGTAGTGCAGTAGCAGTTTTCCCCAATTTAAGGTAACTTTACATATCTTTCATAAACAGCAGTGACAGGTGCTGTCTCTCTTCTCTCTCTCCTAATATCTACCAGAATAGGGATCATCTGCAGAACTTCATATTATTCTGAGATAAATGCTTAAAAGAGGTAGTTTTCCATTATTACACCTTTATTCCCACCTATGCTTACTAGTGCACTATTCATAGGTTTAGTATTCCTGGGGATTCAGGCCTTGGCTCTAGCTCTCAGTGGTGGCTGGCTGTGAAATTTATTTCTGTCAGAAAAGGATACTGATGTAAACTGGGTAACAGTCCACCACCTGGGACTGCTGTGGTGCCACAACAGTTCTCTTTTGTGCTTGCTTTGAGTAGAGAAAAAGTGAGAATTTCATATTATAGGTGAGGGCTCTAGTCTCATAGTTTCAGGAAATGTAGCCATGATGATGTTGTCCCACCTCATCTTGCTTTCCAGTCCCAAGTCCTATGGAAAATCTAGCTAACACTGTACTTGCACTTTTGAATAAGATCACTTCAAATAAATGTAGTGATTTTTTTCCTTGAAAGATTCTTCTCAGTTTTAACTTTAGTATGAGGTCTAATTGTGAAATTGTGAGGTAATTTGCAATGTGAATATGAATCTAAGAACAAAGACTATACATTTAGTCCACAAACCTCCGAAGGAAAGTCTGATTGGAGAAAGGCTTTTGCAGAACACTGCCTAGGGCTTCCTTGGCACACCTCTGGACGTGCTGCAGTGGCAAGAACTGCCCTCAGCCCCAGCTGTAGTAGTGCCCAAACTCACTCCTTGTGACTGCCAGGAGTGTGTTTATTTTCCAGCTGGATAACTGGTATTGCCCATTGTGGTGGGTTGAACCACATTTTATTGGGTCCTTTCCACTGATTATTGTTAAGCAATTTCACAAAATCTGAGCAAGTCAGCTGATATTTCTCAGAAGCATTTAATTATGAAATTGTTAGCAATTTGATGCAAGTCTTTAAAACTCAAACAAACAGCATGTTCCTTGAAGCCAGAGGTCAGGCTACTTTGCAAGACTGTTACTCTAAACAGAGTCGGATTCATGCCTGTAATCTGCTCTCTGTTTATCAGTTGGTAGTACGATGAAATTTTCTGCTCAAACCAAAAATAGTTAATAGTTTTGTTAGATGCCATTAGATATGCATCTGTGCTGGTTTCATGAGCTAAGTTTTTAAAGTCCCATGATTTCTTTATCATTTAAATTGTGTAAAATAATAGAAATAGATGTTGGTCTCTCTTCACTGATTTGAAAAGCCAGACATTGCTAACATTGTCGGTTTCGTTGGCTGTGACTTGACATACTCATTTGCTTCTGAGACCAACAAATCTGTGGAGAATTCCCTACAGATTATTGAGAGATGATGTGAATAACGTTAAGTGTGTCCCCAAAGACTTTCAGGATGGATATGCATAATCAAGCATACAGTTCTCAATACTAATTCTAATTACTTTTTTCCCCCCTTAAATCACTAAGGTTCCCCAACCAGAGATGTGGGGCCTTCGTTAGGTCTGAAGAAATCCAGCTCGTTAGAAAGTCTGCAGACAGCCGTTGCTGAGGTGACTCTGAATGGTGACATTCCTTTCCACCGCCCGCGCCCACGAATTATCCGAGGACGAGGCTGCAATGAAAGCTTCAGAGCTGCCATTGACAAATCATACGATAAACCTGTAGCAGATGATGATGATGAAGGCATGGAAACTTGTAAGTAAACTACTGTTTTACATAATGAATGTTAATAGCATAGGTTAATTCTGTTAGAAAATGATTAAAGTAGTAGAACTTGCTTTTCAAATTTTAAAAGAATAGAACTAACTTCATCAATATTTTTTAGGCTTTTCCCCTTCATTTGCTTTAACAGATTGCCAGACTCTGCAGTTTTCTTCCTTTCTAAAATAAAACAATAAGATTATTTGGAATGTGCTTACTTAAATTACTGTGAAAATTTTCTGTAAGATGGCTAATTGATGTACTAATGTAAACTAGAGAAAAAAATTTAGTCAGAAAGACAAACTCACTAAATTTATGTTACAAAAATATATGCATCTAACTTTGAAATAGTACATTTGTAGTGTTGGGGGGATAAAAAGAAATCACTGTCCTTTAATTAGAGTGAGTAAGGCTGGCAGATCTAATAAAATATAAAGTTAATGATCAGCCATTACCCACCCTAATGGGCATTCATTTACATTTTCAGTTCTTTAACCCGAAGTATGACCCAACATGTGGAGAATGTCATTAACATAAAAGAATCACTTCAAAGCTAACCTTATCATTATTGAACTATGTAAGAATGGGCTGGTAAAATGACAACTCATATTGAATGAAAATAGTATGAATGGTAAATTACCTCAATCAGGAGTTGTATTAAAATCATTGAATTTTTAACCTTCATGTTGTACTACTTTCAACTTGTCACACACCAGCAGATTTTTTTTTTAATCAACCTGCAGCTAGTTAGAAGTTTATGAATGAAGATGATGATGGGAAGGTTGAAGTAGTAAAGTATTTAGCCTGAATGCGTAACATAGGCTTGAAAAGGAATTTTTCACTCTCTTCTCTTTTTAAAGTTCTTTAGTTTCAGAAATTCTGTTTCATAAGCATCATTCCCTAATATTCTAAGTTACTTCTGTAATCACTCTTTTATTTTTTTTTAAAAAACTGGTGGCTTTTTTTTCTTTTCTTTATTATTAATCTGCCTTTTTCTAAAAGTGTTCTGAGGCTGCAAGGGAGGTCATTTTGCCATTCACTTTTCTCAAAGGTAGTTACAGATGGAATTAATTCTGCTTTGCTTTTACAGCACCTAACAATTTCACACAGCAGTGAGGCTAAATTCTGGTGTGGTGCTGCTGGCTGTCAATCTGTTTCTGGCCAGTAGAAGAATACGTATGAGAAAATGTGTAATGATCCTGCTCATTCTTACGAACTGCGTGCCTGTGGTCTTCTGGGACATAAGGCCATGTTTTTATAGAAGGCCTTGTTTGGTGTGAGCCCACTGATAGTAATATCCTGTTTTGAGGCTTCAGATATCCAAGGTTTATCCAGAAGTTACAGATGGTTTAACTTCAGTTGATCAAAAATATAGCAAAACTGTTGTCATGAAGCGCTTTCAAGGTGAGTATAGGTTTATGAGATTCTGGTAAGGGGTTTTGAGCTTGTTGATGCAATGCATAGAGAGTAGCAAGGAAGTATTTGGAGCCCTTTGGAATCCTTCATGTTGGAGCAGCAGTGTTGTAGCTTAACCCCTGCAGCAGCCAAGCCCCAGGCAGCTGCTTGCTCACTCCCCCACCAGAAGGACGGGGGAGAGAACTGGAAGGGTAGAATTTTTCTGGAAAAGTGGATTGAGATATAGGCAGCTTCATAGAGAAAACAAGAGCCACACACACAGGCAAAGCAAAACAAAGAATTAATTCAGTGCTACCCAGGTGTTCAGCCATCCCCAGGAGAACTGGGCCCATCATGTGTAACTGTTACTTGGGAAGACAAACACCATCACTCCAAATGTCCCCCACTTCCTCCTTCTACCCCCAGCTTAATATATTGAGCATGATGTCTATGGTCTGGAATATCCCTTTGGTCAGTTGGGGTCACCTGTCCTGGCTGTGTCTCCTCCCAACCTCCCATACATCCTCAACTTCCTTGCCACTGTGGCTGGTACAAAAAAAAGCAGAAAAGCCCTTGGCTCTGTGTAAGCCTTGCTCAGCAATAACAAAAAACATTTCTATATTGTCAACCCAGTGTTCAGTACAAATCCAAGACACAGCCCCATGCCAGCCACTGTGAAGAAAAATAACCCTATGCCAGCCAAAACCAGCACAAGCAGGAACCAGACTAAGCCTTCTGGCTGAAATTAGAATGTCATGGGATGAGTCTTTGCCCTCATCTCTGTTTGGATGAAGTTGTCTTGCACCGGTGGACCAAGAGCCATTTCGTGTCATGAGAGAGCAAGAGCAAGGCTGTTGTCAGTTCCCACATGGTAAAGAAGGGCTGAGCAAAGTGTGACCAAGCTATACGTGTAGAACTATGCATTCTGTTGAGTTGTATTCTAATAGCTTCCACACATAGTGATGAAACAACTAAGACGTGTTCCAGAAATTTGAAGTCAGGTTCACAGAAGCAGATGAGTAGCAAAGCAAATATAATAACCTGATTGGACAGAATTCAGTCCTAGAGGATTTTTGCTTCTCATGGTGATTGTGGGAGCTTAGGAGCTGTCCCAGCCCTATGTTGCCTGTCTTCCTGAAAACATATCTGAATCTGCATTAAAACTCATAGCACTGCAGTCTGCTCCACTTTGTGTAAATTCTATATGGCCTTAGGTTCCAGAGAATTTACCAAATGGTGTCTTCAGCTGGACGAAGTTTGGGCGCATACGAATATGTAGGAGTTTAACAATCTGGTCCTAACGTAACTAATGCCTCACTGCTGCCATAACGACATTGCCTAAGTTTTTTTAAATTGTATTTAATTATTCCATAATTGTTTGAAATTAGAAAGTGTCTTTCTCTCATTATAAAACCCAGGGAAATGTACTGGTGGTCAATTTGCTGATGCCCTTGAGGTTGGATCCATTTGCCTTACTTGAATTTTTTTGCCTTTCTCCAAGTGTTTCAGTGCTAGATGTGTTTCTTTGTCTTCCAGACGGTGACCTGCTTTGGATTAGCAAATAATAGCACTGCAATATTTTGTATAGAGGAATTCCTAACATGTCATCATTCCATATACAAAAGCCGTAAAAAATATAGGTAGCATATGTGACAAAGGGGCTGACTCTTCTAAATGTCCTTGGAACAATGTGCTATTAAATTAGTAAATGTAGGATTAAAATCAGATGGCACTGACTGGTTCTGAGGTAACATTTTAAGTATTGGAGAAGATGTGTGTGAGTTTTAATGGCTGTAAAGAAGGAACATTTGTGGAAAGAAGTGTGGGTGTTCAGCTTTTACAGATATTTTTTCCTGGTTTTTTTCTTTTCCTTAATACTTGAAATAGCTGACTAGAAGCAAAATGTTTATCTTTAGTGTCATGAAGAAGAACAAGGCATTTTGATTGGGAGAGATCGACAAAGCTTTCTAATCTTTTGCTGAATCTTAATTGCTGGAATCTAGGGCTGTATTAAATATCACAATAAGAGGCCTAGAAGCTTAGTGGCAAAATAGTTTCACATTAAGTAGCTTTGATTCCTCATGTGCATCTTTTCCATTTTATGGGCTAATTAGGAGAATAGCTTCATAATACCTGTTTGTGTAGTTCTCCATAGCGCAGTGTGGTTCATGAAATGACACTAGTGTTCAGTTTAATTGATGTTTAAAGTATACTCCAATTTAAGTTTTTGGCTTCAACATCCTGAATGGGGAGGCAGGAGGTTGCAGGAAAAAAAGGAAATAACAGCACCAAAACAAATACATCCTGCGTTTTGCAGTAACCTAATGTCATTACTGCAACATAACAAAAATTAGAAGTTTCATTTGTAGCCTGGGTTTGAATTTTAATTGAGCAGCATTTGCATTTGTTCTAAACACTAGTAATTATGTGTATGTTAATTGCAGGATGACTGTGCTGCATAAAAGTGAAACAAGCTACTTCATGTTGGGTCCTTTTAAGAAAACTGGAAATCTATTTAGTCCAGTAGAGAGACCAGTGTTTACTGCAGGAGAATAGGCATCCCAGTTCACAGACCTCAGTCTAAGCTACTGAGTTAATTGCAAGCAAACTGTGTATGATAGACAATATTAATTGCAGCACAGATGAAGAAAGGAGACAATGTTCTTATTTGAATGTGCAAAATAAATAATAAGCGAAAGCTTTGTGTCCTGGTTCTGGACTTTTGCAGTAGCCAGGAGGAGGCATTACCAGGACCAAGAGGTTATTCCATACCACCTCACATCATTTTCCAGGGACAGGGGAAGGTGTCCCTACCAGATCCTGTAGAGTGTTGGAGGGAGCGGTCAGGTGTTGTCAGGGGTGAGAACTTGCGTGCCAATCATTCTTTCCTTGTGCACTCTTTTATTAGTAGTGTTGCTGTTACTGTTGGTTTTCTTATCTCATTGCTGTTTCCAGTAAATTGTTCTCATCTCAACCCATGATCCTTACTTTTTGTGCCTCCAGCTGTCCTCTCCATCCTGCTGCAGGGGGAAGGGGAAGGGAGGAGGAGCCGAGCGAGCAGTTTGTGTTTTGGAGAGTCTCAGTAGGAGCACCAACCTGGGGAGTACCCTTCCTGAGCCACGACACACTGTTATGACAAGTTGTTCCACAACTCAGCCTAGCACAGGAAACAATACATACTTATGATTTATTTAATGTATTGTTATATGAGTATGAACAAACATAGGTCAAAACTGATTCATCTTTAAAACTCTAGCAGTGAAGTTCCAAGTAAACAGTTGACTTCAAAATTTGTCAGAAATTTCATACTTTTTTTTTGCTAATTATATTCATTTGCAAGTACAATCTTTTAAATGTCTAGTTGGAACAGATTGTAGCTATAAATTAACATGTAAAAAATTAACATCTCTATTCCAAAGTGTTTTTTCACAATTCTTTTAATAATAACTAAATATCATTCCAGACACTGATTAAGAAATTCTGTGACCAAAAAAAGTACAAGAACAGCCAGTACAGACGCATGTGTAGGACCTATTAGTTTCCTAAAATACAATTACATGAATATTAAAACTGTGTCTGCAGTTGAGAAGGTGTAGCATCTGCTTTACTCATAGCAGTCCTGAATTAAATGCCAAGGCCTGACCTCAGTTTTCCTTTTTTTTTTTTCAGTATGTTCTTGGTGGTTTGTACTTCAGAGTACTAGTTAAGATTCAGAAATAGTTTATAATATTGAGATGTATCTGACATGATATATTTTTCTTGAAATATGTTTCTGTGATCATCCAGGGCTAGAGAATATTTATCGAGAACCTGATACTTGGTGAGTAAGTACAAAGTCTATTGGACAGGTCTATGGATTGTAATATTATGAATAAAGAGTGTTTTGCAAGCAAGTGTCTGAGAGAGAGAAGAGATGATATTGAATGGCTTTCAGTCGGTGATTTGTAGACTTTTCAGGTTCAATGATTTACTTGTAAGGTGAAGATGAATGATGACTAAGAAAAGCAGGTTTATATTCTACAGTAGTCTATATATGATAAATTTCTAAAGAATTACACTCTTCTATTGGCTGTAGAAGAGCTGCTGAGGTCCTGAGTGATATTAGCAGAATAATGTTAAGAAGTAATAAACATAGCTAAAACTAAAAACCATTCTTTTTTTCCTTCTATAAGCCATGACCATTTCCAAATTTTATTGAGTACAAAATCTTTTTTTTTCTTTTCCTCAGACTGTGTATATATAAAGCAAGACTGTATTTTTCAAATTCTACTGCCAAAAGTTGTTTGGAGCCTTTGTATTCATTGGAACTACAGGAGGCAATACTAAGTATGCATCTGTGATCCTAATTGCTGCTTTGTGCAGTCGGTTGGAAAGCTGGGAAATGGTTGGAGCCCTACTTAAATGTGATGATATAAAGTGTTGGAGCTCATGGAAAGTCACAGCTTCACTGGCCATGCAGTGCAGGATTCTGACCCACCAGCTTGAAGTGTTTTATTTCTTTCTTACTAAACTACTGAAGCAGTTTTCAGGTTTTCAGTGGATTTTTTTCTTTTAGTCATTTTTCTTTCAAACTTTCTGAAATATGTGTGGTCTGTTAAATCTATCCTTGCGTGTACTTTAGGACTCCTGATCTTGGATTAGAAACAGAGAAGGAACATGTTATCTGCCCTTAAAGGATTTTACTTATTTCTCTGGATGAAATCTCCCCACCTGAACCTCCCAGGCTGCCGCATCTCAACCAAGAATAACACCAAAAACAGCAATCATAGTGCATGATGTGTTCTAAATGGCTGCAGGAGATGAAGAAGCATAACAAAACTATTACATTACTTGCAGAAGAAGAAAAAGTCTATTATGGCTTGTGTTGAGGGTTAACACTCCCTAATGACTTTCATATTTTTATGAGAATATTACTAAGAATTTATGGACAAGGCATGCTGCACTACTGTTGTTTCTTCTTGCAGCTATTTCTAAATCTCCCTTCAGCTGATTTAGATACTGAAACAAAATGGGCCAATTAACATCACTTTGCTAATCCTCTTTATTAATCCATACATTATCCAGAGTACCCATAAAGTAATTGTACCATCAAAGTACAAATTGTGTTTTGCAGAATGGTCTGCAAAGGTGAATTCCTTGCTTTTATGAGTTTAATAGTTCTAATGAACACTCTTGGAAAACCCCATGTGAGCAGATACTGATTTTTTTAAAAAAAGAGTTTATTGTGGTTTTGAATATATCCTGCTTCAAAATACATTATGGAATATACCAAAAAGTCTGCCCTTGTTGTTTGTTCTTATGTCACTGATGTTTCTTAATATGTGCTTTCAGTGGAGGAAGACACAGAGGAGAGCTCAAGATCTGGTAGAGAATCTGTGTCCACAGCAAGTGACCAGCCATCCCACTCGTTAGAGAGACACATGAATGGAAGTCAAGATAAAGGTGACAGAAAAAAAACTGGAAAGGAAAAGAAGAAAGATCGAGATAAAGAGAAGGACAAAATTAAGGCAAAGAAAGGAATGCTGAAAGGCTTAGGAGACATGTTCAGGTAGGTACTTTGCAATCAAATGTAGAATGAATTATAAAAAGAAGTTTCTTTTTCTAATTATTCATTATATTGTGAATTCTTGCTGAAGGCATATTTTACTATGCAAATCCATACCTGATGTATATAGGCTGATCTCTCAATTTTTGAGTCTATGGGTGGTGTCATAGAAGGGAAGCAGCTCAGAATGGAAGAGGAAGAGATGGCTGGCAGGCCAAAAGAAAGGAAAGGCAAAGGAGAAAATAGTTTTAAGCCACAGATGGCTTGGTTTTGGAAAGAGGCTTTTGTGATGTCTAAGTCATGCACATATCCTTTGACAAGTCAAAACATTTGGGGTTTTATTTTTCTTCTTTATTACTGTACCCAAAGCTTATGTGTTGGTAAATGAATGTTTTTCTTTGCTTTACTATTAAGACTATTGGTATCATGGAGGCATGATGTGAAAGAGATGAATCAGTTTGAGATTGAAGAACAGCATGCTGCTCTCAAGGAAAACAGGATCTAAGTAAGGTTGTGTGCTCTGAGAACTCATAGAGAACAGGTCAGTGAAAGACCTGATTTTTACCAAACCCTGAGTTCTTTTTAAAGGAGTCATCTCTCCAGCAGACATAAGTGATCTGAAAGGAGCAGACTGCTGAGGTACACCCTGCTGTTGTGGGTAAATGTTGAAACATGACAAACATCTTTGATCACTTGTGGGAAGAGGTGAGAGAGCAAGAAAATCAGTGCTTCTTTTAGCTAGCTAGAGTAAATAAATAAATTTCAAAGAAAAAGCAATATTAAGGCAGTGTTGGTTTTGTTATTTAAAGTGAGGTACTGGTATTATTTTAAATATTTATTAATTATTCTGCCCTGAAAGCATGTAAGGGGAGCTTCATTTAGCTTTCTCCCATTACTTTCTTTATCCTGTAAAACATGAGTTGAACTTGTGTTGTAACTGCACAGGTTCTTGAGAATTGTTCTGTGACTGAAAATCATATTACAACAGTAGTAAATAGAAAAACTGGTTAATTAGGAAAAAAAAGTAGTTAATTAGAAAATATTGTTTTGAAAGCTGTTTCAGAAAACATTAGACAGTGTTAGACAGTGTGTGCCATAGAACACCAGAGGGTCATAGGAGATAGTCCCACATGTCAGGTAGGAAGAGAGTCCTTCAGCCTGGTCCCTGTGAGACCCATGGGGATACCCTCATCCTCTGGACATTTGCCTGCCTCAATTCAAGCCTGGAGCAGAGTGTTGTACCCCACTCTGCGAGAGTGGGGAAGGCAGGAGATGTGAAATGCTGACTGGTTCTTTTCTGCACTCTGTCATTTTTATGCAGCAGAAATGACAGGTAGAATTGAGGCACAATATTCATGATAAATTCTATGGGCTCTAAGTGGTAGCATATTGGATACCTTTAGTGTTGTCTTGTGAGTTCAGTCAAAAAGTGTTTACAGCATCTAGAAATCTTAGGCAGCTCCGTGGTCCAGACAAGGTAACCTTTTCTGTATGCTTGATATAACACTTCTGAAATCTCTAATCTGGAAACAACACTAATTTGACTGATAGGATGATCCAATGCTTTGTTGTTTGCTCTTCATAACAGTCAACATTTTCTTGAGGATTTTTTCCCTCACTACCATTTCTGAGTGAACTTTACTTTTCAGTCTCCTCTTAATTAATGTGAGAACAGCGCTATCTGGATACAGCTGACTCCTCCTGGATCTGTAAATTAGCTTGCACCTTGTCAGCCCACACAAGAGAGGTGTTCCTGGCAAGCAAGAAAATGCTGATTGAGGGAATTAAGCATTATGCCTCCTTTCCACTCGGTGCTTGATTTGCTTTGTTGACAGGCTTCTCAATAATGTTTGAGAGATGGGCTTTGTTACGTCTGCAAGATAAGCTACTACTTCTACCTATAACACACTTTGTTTTTCTGTACATTTGACATATATCATAGATATCAAGTAATCACTGGAAGAAGTTGTTTGATAGAAAATAATGATGACAGTAACATTTAAAATTCAAACCAGGATCAAAGCATAATTGGATGTTTTAGTTCTGTGCAACATTGAGATTTCTTTGTCATTCTTTATCTTTTCTCCTTTTTCATTTTTCTTCCTTTTCAGTGCTCTAATCTTAAAATAATCTTTCTTCATTAGGTTGTATGGGCAAAAACACTTGCAGGATGAAATTGCTATTAACTGACACTTTATTCCAATGTCTGTATTTAGCCAAAGGGCTTTTTGTTGCCTATATGCAAACTGGCAGCTCATAAAGTAGAGTCTGTGTCATGTATGAAAATAAGTCTCCTTGCAATCAGTTAAAATCTTAGGATTTGCTACTGGAATCTTCATTAAACTCTACTGTGAGATGGAAAGTCCCACTAGAGAACCTTAGATTACCTTTATCCTTCAGCATCTAGTCATCATTTCCAAGAAGTCCCTGGATGATTCAGATAAGAAGTTATAAGTAAATTTTCTAATCACCTCCATTGTTTTACTGCTTGTATCATAGTAAAGAGGATTGACATAACCTTGGAAGAGAACTGCAAACTGAAAACTGCAGAACTGTGTAACTCTGATACACACAACTCCCACTATTTTCAGAGGACCTTTGCTGACAGTGGGTTGTGGACAGGCTGGAAGTTCACCCCTCTGACTGTGAAATAAATCTGTCTGAGCATGTCTGTATTTCTTTTTTCAAACTGACATTTCAGGGCACAACAGATTATTTAATTACATCATTTGGCTGAGAAGTCTCTTCACAGATGAAATAGGACAGAAGTTACCCTAGAAAAGTGTGGAGCAGAAATATTGGTCTTTTGGAGGAGAGGCAGATGCTGCAGTGCTTTGCTTACACCTGAATGTATTTGTTTTATCTGAGTTGGATCATTCTTGTCTTTGCCTTTCAAGAGGATGATGTGTCAAATCCTGTGGCCTGTAAGATGCTGCGCAGTTCTTTCATCTTCAGTTAGAGGGTGCCTGGATGGCCACTGCCAGCTGAGCAAATGGGTTTTGGGAAGCTGATATAAAGTTCTGCTATCTTTTTGTTTCACTGCTGAGAAGCCTTCACTGGATATATGTTTTGACATCAGAAGTTTAAAAAAATCTGTATGCTTCTCCAAATGCAATATGAAATATGTTTACTCATTTTGAGTCTGATTTTGTTTATTTTTAAGTAGAGATTTTGTTTCTTGATAAAAATTAACCTGACAAAAACAATTAGTAGTTGAAGAAGTCATTGTTGTGCTGCCTTAAGGAAGAGTCTTCACAGTTTCAAAGAGTATGCCTGTAATTAGTGCTGGTAGATGTACATTAATTTAATGGGTTTCTGTGTTGTGCAATTCTTTGACATTCCTCTCCTGAGAGAGAAAAATGCAATGTGGTGTCTTTTTTCCCCTTACTTTTGCCCCTGTCATGTACAGAGTATTTTTATGAAAGTGGATCCCCTCAGGATATGAGAGAGGAAGATTTGAGATGTTATATTTGAAGGTTTTGGATGATGATGATGAAATGACACATCTGCTGTGGTGCTGCTGATCACTTAGAATCCCTGTACTTGCTTCATGCTTCTTCCCAGTGTGCAAGCTTGGATATAGTTGTTAGATGGGTGACTGGACTGGTGAAGTAAAATATGTTCAGCAAGTGGTCAGTCTCAGGAAAGGATGTGTCTGAAGAATAACGTCTTTAGGAGAAAATGAACCTCCAAGATGTTTAGAATAATGAGGAGAAAGAAGCAGCTCCAGGTTTCCAAAGGCAGGAAAGGTGAGGCCAAGCTAGCTAGTCATGTCTTGCTGAAAATATCTAGGGACAGTCATTCACTCCTTGATAAAAAACCCCCAAACCTACTGAAACAAGTAACCCTTGATATGATCGGAGAAAAATGGCTTTGAAAATTCATTTGGTATGTTTAGATTTATGTAGGAAACAGCTGATGAGAACAAAAGATGGGGAATATGACTTGTATCTTAACCTGGAGCTTAAGCAAGAATTATCTGCTTTGGTTTTGGAGGTTATTTATGGAATAGATGTAATGTAATTTGAAGCATCTGTGGATTTCATATGTTACATGAAATAAATACATTTTCTGCTGTAGGAATTAATACCTGAGTCCCACATAAACGTGACTTTTCAATGGAGAACATAAGCACTGGGTATTCAACTTCACAGAACAAGACAGTATGCTCAAAATTAATCATGTGCATAGATGTTTTTTGTATTGGAAATTGTGTATGTTAAGATCTGGCCTGTAATGTTGATGGAGATATAAAGTCATAGCATATGGTAGTTGATCCTTAATTCCCATTTTAAGTGTTGTAGCATATAGGTGGGTAAATCAATGCACTGAATAACCAATGCAAATGTAATATCCCCAGATTATCATTAAAATCTAACCCTAATTAGATTTAATTACATTTAAAATGATTACTGGGAGCCTTGCAGTGTTGTATCTTCCAGTTCTGTGAGAGGAAATAGATAATTCTGTTTGTAACCTTGTTTAGCTGAAATCAGATATACTGCTGGCTATTTTTTCCCCCACACAGCTGTTTCCAAGGTGCATTGGACATGTCCAGATTTATAAACATACTATTTGTAGCTCTGAATTACACATTTCAACCACATTAGCCATCTGAGACTACTGACTAGGCATTTGGGAGAATAACCTACATGGATTACTGTTGCTTGTTACATGACTTCCTTGTATTGCCTATCCTGGTTTTCATTTAAATTTTCTCTTTGTGATGTCTGTGAGGAGATGAAAAACAACTGACAAAGGTTACACCAATGATTTAGTAATAGCCTTCTTTCTCTTTCATTTAATAGCAATCTTCAGACTTTTAACTAGGCACAATAACTAAAACATGTCAGAGTTGTGTAAAATACTGTTGAATTATATCCTAATCTGCAGGACTGGCAAATACCTGAAACTTGATAAAACAAAGTCTGTGGTCTAATTTCTATCATTCAGTAGCTTAAGAAGCAGCAATAATGACATTTTCCTTGGAAGCATGACTAACAGGACTTTGTATTGGTGAATGACACTTACTGATATATGGACTTAATGGAAAACATGGGAATGAGCTCTGAAAGTTAGAATTTTTTTTTTATTAGTGCTCATGGAACAAAATGCCATATATCTTGAGCCTTGGAACACAGGGGAGGAGGTTAGTGCTTAAACACCCTTCAACTGTATCATTTCAAACTTGGAAGCTCATTGTGTGCACACTGGATTGTGCCTGGGTTTGCTAATGCTCATATGAGAAGCTTGCCGACAGCTTGCAGTGCTTGTGCTGAGACTTTCATCAGAAACACTGAGCTGGGTCGTTGGTCAGGTAAATGGAATCTGGGGCTGTTCGTGCTCTGGTTTTTGCTTGCTGCTATTACAAGCCAGCTGGCACAACTGTCATTAAGTCCACATCTGCTTCCCCACTTCTGCCACCAGCTAGAAAATGCACGACCTGCTGTAATTATAATCCTAGATGCCGGGTCTAAGCAGGATAGCCTTGCAAACTAAAGAGGAAGAACACTCTCCTCATCCTGCCTGCAAGTTGGATACTGTTGATGCACCTTTTTTGTGCTCCTCTGGACTACTTCGTCCTGATCCATTTTCAGAGTTTCAGCCGGCCACTGGGACACGCAGCATCACAAAAGCCTTTCAAATTAAATCAGCCATGCAGCAAATTGTCATCTTTGATGCAGACAATTACCCAGGACTCTTACAAGTGTCTTTCAAGGCATTTGCATATTCTTCACTTCCTTCTTTCCAATTAAAACTAAATAAGGGACTGAAAGAGATAAGCTTGGTTGGAAATAGCTTTTCTTTTTTGGAAAGGCAAGCCACACTCCTTCCTTTCTCTGTTCACTTTTTTGCCTTCCTGTTTCCTGCTGCTGGATGGAGGCAGTACTTTTGAGGAGAGGTGTGTTTCGTTGCCTGCAGCCCCAAGCACACCAGCTTTTGACTAAGATGTCATTGGGGCAGGGGGTAGTGGAATGGCAAATTTATGTTTCTAAACCAAACAAGTTCACACAATCTGTCAGGGATTTAAGGAATGCAGCTTCATTAAGTGGTTAGTAAACTCTATGACTTTTAAACGAAACACAGAAAGCAGTGGTATGCAATTGTGCAAGGGAGGTTTGAAGTGGGAGATTAACATAATTGTATGTGGCTTTCTGGTTTGTCACTGACAGAAAGCAGGGCTTTGCTCTATGTGTTCTTAACACTGGATTTTCCCAGAGTAAATCTTGAACTTGTAAATCTGATGGTGGTATAGTGTATGGGGGTTTGGTTGTTTTGGGTTTTTTTAGATTTCAATAGAATCAGGGCTCTGATGTTTCTAACATCTAGAAGTAAGTGTCAGGATGACTTGTTACTAGAGACGAGTTCATAGTGGCTGCTAACATATTCTCCCAGTGTTCTTCCTTTGCTTGTCAGCGACTTTAAATAGAGAACCTTTGACACCTTCAGCACTGACTTTGCCTGCAAAGCAAGCGAGGGAGGCAGGCAGGGTGACAGCTGAGCCCTCCACCATCCTGCCCAGCGTTCTGCTCTCTTCTCTTCCAGCCCTGCTGGATGAATATAGAACGCAAGTGTCAAGGATGACACCTTCTTTATAATCTCTGCAAAGCCAGCCTTTTCAGGGAAGAATTTGTTGACAGTTCAGAGATTCAAAGTCAATTTCAGTTTAAGCTCATATAGAAATAGGATTTTTTCCTCCACCTCATGTAATAATTGAAGACTAACCAGGCAATGCGCTAGTCCATAACAAAGTATCATAAATAAATACTGTCTTGAGACATGAAGTATTTGTTAGGTGAAAAGCTCTATTAATGACATTTGTTTTGTTATCTTTCGGAAATGTTCTTTGGAGGCTTAATTCACTACTGATAGCACCTGTACATTGGTATACATTGTGGATGCTGTGGATTATGTTTTTAAAGCAGAGCTGTCTTTGAAAATCCTTTTGAAAAACAGGAATAGGAATGTTGACTTAGAGGAAAATGAATGCAACTTAATTTATTTTTGTATCTGGGATGACATAGGTGGTTAAGTCATATTTAACCATATTTAACCACCTTAGTCGTATTTAAGTACCTTACCATAAGTAAGGTACTTAAGTTGGCAGCTGGAGGACAGCTGATCTTTTTCTGAAAGGCAAAACTCCAACTTACTACTGCATTTCACTTCCCAGGAGCAATGATCTGTATTTGTGGTGTGTTGGCAGGCTGATGCCTCCTGTTAAGATGTTAACATGTCCTACTATTGTGCAGAGAAGTAGTCATTAAAGACATAATTATGCAACACTTCAGTGAAAATGGCAAAATGGGAGTAAACCAGTGTATGATTTCTGGAATAGAATACACTCGCATAGTAATAGTTGGTAAGCACCTGTGTTTCTCTGAATGCAGTAGGAAAATAGTAGGTATAAAGCTTTCAGAGGCCTTATTTAGGTTTTTAAATTGTTATGTCAGGAAAAACTAAGAGGAACACAGGTTTTGTAGAAAGAATAAGAGAGAAGGAAATTAGAAACATGGTGACAATGGGGTATAGAAGTAGTATTTCCCCCACTTTGAATTTATTGATTACTTCTGGAGGGAAAAAAACCCTCCTAGAATTAGGAGGAACTGAAGAGATACTGAAAATACTGCACTCTTAGAGTGATTCGCACAAGAAAGGTTTTCTGCTTGGTTCAGCTCCTACTCACAGCAACCCAGCTTCAACTTTTCATCAGCTGAGTGTCATGCCCAGTTTAGTTTCAAATATCTCCGAGGATGGAGAGTTGGCAGCCTCTCTCAGCAGCCTGTTCCAATGCTTAACCACTCTCCTGGTGAAAAGTATTTGTCCTTGGTAAGATAGGAATAAGAGACACTGAGTAATCGCTGGTACAAAAAATGTGAATTGATCAACTGTACTTATCCTTCTCATGAATCAAGAACATGTGGATGTACAATAAGATTTTCATGCAAGAAGTTTAAATTTTAAAGGACCTTTGTGATAGGCTATTACCCTCAGGGGCTGCTGCCCTCACAGGACCCAAGAGTATAGGAAGTAACACACCTGAGCCTGTATTTGAGACTGTGAGCCACTCATTACATTCATGACATGCTAAGTGTTAAGGAAGAACTTATCTATAAAGAGGTTTCTTTTCATTTTGCTTCCAAGCATCTGAGTCTAAATTGTCTTGGACTGGCAACTATTAGGATACTGAGCTTGATTGTCTGATAATAGTGTCTTATACGATCCACTGAGCTAGAAGAGGGGATTATTTTCTGTGGACCTGAGGAAGAAACAGTTGACAGAACTCTTCCTTTCTGCTATTTCATGCTACACCAGCAAATGTCACCTGTTTTTTGTTAAATATCTAAAATTAGTGTTGTATTAATGCTGATGCTTTTAATTTTTATCCCAAAGTACATATATCAAATAAAACCTTAGGCATTTGTAGTTCAGCCAGTTGTAAAAGAAGGAAGTTTATTTTACTTTTGGAGGGGAAGAAAGGGTTCTTTTTAATTCCACTCATGTTTGGTTGATTCCTTAGGATTTAATATAAGAGCATAAGAATTTGGTCACACAAGAGTTAAATTATACCCAGGAAGTTTCTGTACCCCAGTACTTTGCCTCTGACAGTGATCAGTAGTAGCTCCCAAGGGTGGGATGCCAGAACTGGGTGACCATATACAGTTCTTCCCAGATCTGCCTTCCAAACTTTCAGTGATCTGTAGCTCGGGGATTTCTTTAGACAATGCCTTTGTGCTCAAGTACAAAATACAGTGTGTGTGCATATTCTGTTCTGGGCAGTTTGTCCTGTTACTGATAATTTGGGGTATATGTACCTAATTCCAAAATACTACAAAATTTAAGTATGTCATATACAAAAATGTCTCTTAGAGATTGTGTGAATGACTTTTGTATCAAGGAGCTGCTTTTGCATTTCAAGTGCGCAGACCTGATTGCACTGCACCGCAGTAGATCTGACTCATTATGTCAGCATTTTATGGCACTCAGGTAAGCATGTTTACAAAGTAGCAGTAAACCTTTCTGATGTGCAATAACATTTCAGTAGTTAATGTAGTGTTCCACCACATATTACATTTTACCACTTCTGTGCAAACTTACAATAAGCAGAAGTGCAAGAAAAGGCTGTAGATGTTTGTAAAACAGACCCTGCTGGAATGAATTCAAGTACTAGTTTTAAAGTGTATGTTTGGTCTAGCTGATGATGTGGTTAATGGTAAATTCTGAAATGTTTGCTTTTGCAGAAGATAAATTCTTAGTTTCTACAAATGTTAACACTTTTTTCAGGACTTTGTTGCTATCAGTCATGTAGCTCCTAGTCCAAAAAGAAAAAAGAACATAGTATAGTGTCATGAAACTACTTGGTGAACTTGACTAATTTCAATAAATAAAATAGCATACTACTGATATGGCTGTTTTAAAGAGTTTGTATTTTATGTTGAAAATATGTTGGAAATGCTATATTGGTGGAGAAATTCTCTGTTATAGATCACTAGTTCAGTCAGGGTTAACTTGTGTTAACTATTTACTTCATAGACTTAGCTTTGTCAGTGAAATCTGCATAGTTAGTCCTTATGTTTTTTGTGCTTGCAATTCAAAAAACTCATGGAGTTTGGCAAGCTGCTTAATATTTCAAGAAGAACTATTTTCTCATTTTAAAAATAGCATAGTGCCTGGTCCATGTTAATGTCTCCAGGGGTTTTGATGTTCTGTGGTGTTTCCTGTATTGTATAAATATGAAATATATGTATGCTAGAAACATATGCTAGAGCTTCCAGATACTGGTGTTGAGCTTAGTTTGAAGGTGGATGGATGCTGGATGGATGCAGGATAGATGAATCACTGAAAATGTATGTAATTTCCTTTTTCATGCTATGCAGTTATAAGTAGTAAAAAAATGCCTAATCAGTAACAAAGTTTATGGATTAGCTCTAAAAGATCTGAAAAAGAAGATTAAATAACAAAAATGCATCTAGAATCTTATCTTTATCAGCAATTTTGAGTACTACAATAATGAAAGTAGTATATTTTTATACCAATTGCAAGTGCCTCGAGCGTATCCAACACCGGGTGTGTTTAGTATGCAAGCTGAACTGCTATTACACATTTCAACAGCAGCATACCACAAATAAATCTCAAATATTTCACAATGTTGTTGTAGATGTTATCGTTGTCTTTAACACATAGTGCTAAAATCCTGAAATTCAGAGCACAACATGCTGGCACAAGCAGGAGTTTCAGATGCAGTGCGACAATTAAAGTATTTCTTTTCTCTGATGTTGCTGAGCAGGTAATGATA
Organism: Aleadryas rufinucha; assembly: GCA_013397815.1. Taxonomy (NCBI): domain Eukaryota; kingdom Metazoa; phylum Chordata; class Aves; order Passeriformes; genus Aleadryas; species Aleadryas rufinucha. The sequence continues at coordinate 813,969 of VZTH01011904.1, read as the reverse complement.
CCAACAATATTATCATCTGTAACTGTTTGGAGTCCTGGTATCATCTGTAGAGCTCCAAATACTTTGCTAGTTCTATTTGCCTTTTATAACTCCAAAGGAAGAAAACTGCTTGTGTAAGATAAATGGAATATGAAGCATCAGTGCCATTTTCATTGTTGGGTTTTTTTCAAGATTTATTTTAGGCCATATATTCAGAATAAATAGTAAAATGTCAGTGATAATTGCTGTATACTGTGTGCAGCACTGAGTGTGAGCAAAGCTGTTGTCATTTCAAGAAGAACATCTCAAGAGCCAGATATCTTTGAAGTCAAGTCTGGGTTTATTTTAAACATCATCTGTCTGGGTTTCTAAATAAATACAGGCCTAGTCATTTGCTTCCTATAGTGCCTGAGCATGTAGAAATGAGAACAAAAATGTCAGTGTGTATGGGGCTGGTCCAGGTCTGAGATATTCTGTACTAGGAGCTTATTTCTGTTGTGGCTGGAACAAAAAAAAAAACTCACCACCCCACATCTCTTGCCTGTAATTAGTCTTGAGCAAGTCCTGCTTTGTACATCTTTTCAGTCTGAAAAAATCTCAGCTCCCAGGTTGGCCCTAAAATAATCAGCAGTGTAAATCACAATTGATATAGTTATTTCAACTGCTGTTACCATGAAGACAGCTCAAGCTCTGACTACTGGCAGCTACAGGATGCCAGGCATCTCCAGGGCTCCACGTAGCTCTGGGCAAGCCCTGGAAGCAGCTGCTGCAGGGACTTGCTGTCAGCCTGCTGTCCCAGCAATGATCCACCTGAGTCTTCCTGCATCTACTCCAGAGATGGTTTGTTCTGGTGGTGCTGCTGCCGTGCAAAGTCTTGCTCTTCATTTTCCACCCAGAAGATACTGCATGTGTAAACTAAATTTTCGTGCTGCAGGGCAGAATATCAGCTGATAGAAGAGACAGAGGTATGTGAAGCCAGCAGTGGCATATTAATATTTACTACCCAGAGCTTTGGTTCAGGCTAAGTCCCTGTGCCATGGCCCTATCTTCATAGCAAGCTTTCAGAATAATGTGCCTGTTATTTTTTGCTCTCTGCTGTTTGTGATAAGGTAGATTCATAGAATCACAGAATGGTTAATGAAACTTAAAGGCCATCTAGTTCTAACCCCTCTGTCATGAGCAGGGACATCTTCCACTAGACCAGGTTGCTCAAAATCCCATCCAGCCTTGAACATTTCAAGGGCACTTAAATGAATTGTGTTCTAGAGTACCTTGTAAAGGTGTCCTGCTGGCATTATTTATTTGGTTATAGAACTAAACTTTCTTTTTTTAGCCACAAACTTGAGTGGCACTGTGAAACTGAGAATGAGACAGGAGACCCTAAACTGTAACCTACAGCAGTCAGCACTAGGGTGCTGCAGCTCAGTGAGGGGAATTGCTTTTTGGTGTTGTAGGCATCCTCTGAGAAGAGAATGACAGCTGCACACTTATCTGGTTTTAGGAACATTGTGTTTAGACTTGGCCCACAGATCCTACAGTGTTGATTGTGGTCTTCTGCTGGAAATTAGCTGTGGCTTCTCTACCTCTTATAAGTGTAAATATGTGAATGAGCCTAAAGATGTGGAGACATCACCTAGTGCTTAATTTACCCTACACTGGTTATTTTCTGGGAGGTGTGTATCAACAAAGATTTCTAGTAACTGACAGAAAAAGTGCTGACTGACGTGTTAACATTTCTAGGTAATGAGATCTGTAGGGAAAATATAATCTTTGGAAGGTTCTGGATGAGCTGCAACTAGTTTGATTAACTTTTTGTCTGTTTTTGTTAGCTTTTGCTGATTTTATACAGTGTAATTGCACGACTGGAAGACTTAAGTTCTTGGAATAATGTTACTGCAATTTCCTGGTCTAACTAGCTTGTGCCTTACATTTCTGTCCTAATTTCTCTGCTGTTGCATGTGCTTAGTGGGCATTTTTAGTGATTTTCATGTTGTAGCTCATGTTTACCTAAGGCAGGCCTATGAAGCAAAGCGTTTTGGTTGTAAAATGGAGCTATGATGACTCTTAGTATTACTGAGGGGTTTTTTTCCCTTTCTGGCAGGAAAGTGTTGAAGCAAATTTCTCTTGCAACTTTTTATTTTTATTCTCTTTTTCTTTGGCCATCTCTTGAGTGCCAGTGAAATGGGTGAGTTTTTATGTTTCATTAGCATTTCTTATAAGGTCTGCCTTTAGACCAGTACCCATTTTCTAAATTGTACTTCTGTAGGGTTGCAAAAAATCATGGTAACCAGATGCAGTATTTGTCTCTGGCCTGGCAAAGTGTTAAATTTCACAAAAGAAGCTAATAAAAATGTTCAAATTGACCCTTCTCATCATTTGGACTTCTTGGAGCTCAATCAATCACTCATTATTATCAGAGTTATTCACACAGAGGCAGAAGTGCTAGTGTTTCTCATAATCAGCCCTTGAGCCAGACATAATTTGCAATTTGAAGCATTGTATTTGGAAACAATAATGCATTAAAATGAACAGAGCAGGAATTGGAAGTATAGTTGTGGAGAGAACGTGTGACGAGTAGCCATGGTTTCAATGCTGTCTCTAAGGATCCTGAGTGGACACTGGTAATTAGAGACATACAATGCAGTATTTTTCATACCTAAATGGGTCCACAATTTTTAAACTCCTCTGTTGAGTGTGACAAATGCAGCAGCAGAGGTTGCCCACCTTGCTGCGTGGCCACAGGGCAGCAGTGGGCAGGTGGGGAGCACCGGAGCAAGGTGGTGTCACTGCCTGGCAGTGTGAGCCAGAGACGGGGGGGCTGAACCTGGCACTGGGAGGTAGGATTTTACTTCATCCCAGAAAAATTGCTTATGCTACAGAAGAATGACTACATTCTACTTTAGACTGTCAGGAACTTGTTCGTAGTGGCTGCGGTGGATGCTGAGAATTAGGGAATTTTTTGTTACTCCTGTGTATGGCATTATGTACTGTGAAGTAGAGAGTTGTATGTGTGCTTTTATGTATGCAGTCTGAGAGTTAGCATGCTGCAGGCCTTTACTCAGGCTTTTTCAGGAGCCTACTCTTTATGCTCTAAGTGAGGCTTTTTTTTTTTGGTAGTTTGTATTTACAGTCTTTCAATTACTGTTTAGTACCTTACTGCCCAGTACTGCATTTTAGAACAGGGCACTGCAGTCTTGATAGGAACATTCTGTCTGAGAGTGGTGACAGGAGAATTAAGCACATTAAATCACAGTACAGAAGGATATGTTGCCCACTGAAATTATATATTTATATATTAAGCATATACATATACATAAAATATGAAAAGACTGAATTAGCCTGGCTGGGTTACATGTATGAGCTAGAGCTACTTTTTTCAATGACAAGTAGCACACAGTGTATCAAATTTAAGCTTGGGGCAAGTAACTGTGGTCAATAAATGCTCCCTTTTTTGAATACATACACAGCATTAAAGAGCTTTGGTCACAAACTTTGAAATGCTTAGACTGTTATGAAATGTCCATTAAAATGTCATGTTCTACTTCTGTGGTTGCTTCCGTCATCAATGACTGTTAACAAAATTGTACCTAAGCAGAAGCTTTTTTTGATATTCCTGACTCCTTCAGGGATGCCACAAACCCCAGTTTAACAGGTTTTGGCTGACCACCATGAATATGAATTATTTATGGTGACTTTTACTACGCTGTGGTATTGCTTACTGAGTAGATTTGGACATCTCTGTTTGCTGTCTTGCTGCTGTCTTTCCAATAGTATCATTGTACAATTTTTCATACTTCCTTTGACCTTCTCAGACTGCTTTTCAACTACAGTAGTTTGAAGTAGTTGTTAGAGTTTTTTTCTGATTTCTTGTGCTTTATTTATTTATTTATTAGAGCTGTCCATGGCTCCAGCTAGCTTCAGGCAATCATGAGCAGCAACGCAAGAAGATTATCTTCTGTTTAGAAATTTGCAAACAGATGGTCTTTCCGTAAAAGAAATCTGTTTTTAAAAGTTCCCCCATTTTATTCTGGAAGTAAATATTACAAATGCTGAAGTTGTGAAAAGAGAGCGACTTGGTGTGAATAATATTTCTGCCTGTTGTGTCATGCCTTTCAGGAAATGTTATCAAAACTGTTTATGAAAATAATTGAATGAAACCTCATGACATGTCTCTTGGTTTGGCATCATACCCATTTTCACTGAAGTTGGGATACTGACTCACAAAGACAGGCAGATTACGTTTCACTGGCTGGAAACAGTTATGGATCACATATGTTGTTTCCACTTCTTTCCAGGAAGTTGTTGTGGGAATCACCGGTGCTGTTGTACATGAAGTGTTGCGATACATGCGCCGTCCTGTCTGTTGTTTTTGAGCCAACTTAGTTTGGTGAGATGTACTAGAGTACCCCCTTGATTGGGGCTTAAAAGTGTTTTTTTTTTAATGTTTGCAAAGTGATATGGAGGCTGCTGAGAGAAAATGTGTGAATAGAACACAGAAGACCTTCACATGCTTTACAATATTCAGGCCTAAGGTGGGCACTTCAGAGGGCTGACATTTTGCAGTAACGGCCTCTTTGGTTCTCGTGCTTTAAATTTCTGTGTTTGTGGCTGAGCATGTGAGTTTCTTTATTTCTTGAAGGCAAACATCACTGGCCTGAAGAGATACAGGTGTACCTTTTCAGGGTTACCTATGACGTTTTGTAATGCACTTTTCTTGGTTTGTGACAGCAGAGTTCTCCAGGAACCCTCCTGGCAGTGGTCTTCTGCTGAATGTTGCACCAGAAGGAGTGCTGCTTTATCAATTTTAACATAGGCAAGGAAATCCATGGAAAATGAAGCTATCAGTGTCTGTTTTAATTATGCCCACAAGCTCTGGCATCAAGGTGCCTGCACATCAGTGCTTCTGTGTCATCTCAGGACAGTGCTGCTGCTGAGTCACTCCAGCAATCACTGCACTCCCTCCCAACAAGTAGAATTGGATCTACTAATTTGATTAGTGGCGTGTGATAACAGGCAATTTCTAGAAATCCATTGCAAATATGTAAATGTTTACACTTAAGAACATGTTTTCAAAAATGGCACTTGCACAATTTTGCTTGGAATGGAAGGCTTCTAAACCTTTAAGTCATCGCTAAAGAGGGTGGCTTTTGTTTGTGGGCTATGTTAAATCCTTGGGTTTTGTTTTTTGGTTTTTTTTAGCAACAGAATGGTTTTGTGTATTACAATACTATGTTGCAATATAAATCTTATGATTTTGCTGATACAGCAGGGTGAAAAAGATTACAGAAATCATTGCAAAATTGTTCAAGCAGTGTTTACATTATGTGTGTCTGTGTGTGCGTGAATATTGTTGTCTACTATGGAGAAAAGAGCATGCCTTGAAGATAGAAAACACTGACAAAATAGCTCAAGACACTTACCAATTGTTAATTTTTAATGATGGTCTTTTTTCTATTAAGGAACATAATGCTGCTGAACTTCTGTCTCAATCAATTTTTGTGTTTTTTTCATTAATCAACTAATGTATGTTTCTTCTGTAGCTCTTTATTCTAATGAAATATGTGGATAATTTGGTAGACGACAATGATCTCATCAGTAACACATCAGAGTAAAATCCATTTAGCAGATTACGCCTATATTATTTTTGTTATATCAAGGATGCTAATACGTATTCTTTTAAACTGAATTTTTTTTGAGATAACTTGTAAATGTGGAATTTCTGTTATTACTACTCATGCATCCTCCTTGCTTCACTTGTTCCATCTGTATTTATGTCTATTTATGCAAAATCATTTGCATGTTCTTTATGTCTACATGTGTACTTTATGTACATTTCACATATTTATATACATATATGGCATCATGTTGTAGCTTGAGCTTGTTCTTTTAATGTTCTGCTATGCTGTGTGCTCCATTGAGCCTCATACTGTTCAGTTGCTCTGATGCACTGGCCCAAAGCCACTGAAGGCACTTGTTAGTCAGTGCCTCTCTGTTCAGTGTGATAGACTTTGGATTAGGTCACCTCCTACTTGGTGACAGTCATTCAAACAAGTAAGCTTGAAAGTGAGCCAGCTAGGGACTGACGAAGAGGTTTGGGTATTCATTTTAGTTTGATTAGATTGTCCAGAGTTCATGAGATTTCCTCTTTGAGGGTCAAGCTTATGTCATACAAGTCTGTGTTCTCATCTTTTTATTAATAACAGTGTGACAAACCAGTATCATGGGGCCTGAGGATGGTCCTTTCCTCTGATGTGACTTGGCTGTTATATACTAGAGATCATACATGTAAAAGATGGTCCTCTTACAATTTTTAATTTATTCACTTACTGTGATTGCTGTTGTTGGCTGAATTTGAGGATTAAGTCTGCAGGTCTGTGAATATGACTTTGGGCATTTACACTTATCTTGAAACTTTCTCCAAAACTTAATGTAAAAGGAAAATTAAGAAGATATAAATTAAGCAGAACTCTGGAGTATCTTGGCAATTAGAGTGAACAAGATTTCAGCTGCTCTCTTTCATCAGTTTCTCACACACTTGGACAGACTCGGTATTTTTAATTTACAGCCTGTATTTCAATTAGTCATAGAAGTTTTTCTTTGCTTGTGCAGCTACAAAATAAAATTAAACTACTTTTTAGCTGTACTTTTTATAACAGAGTTTAAATGAGAGACCTACTGAATAAACACGCTGTTACATGAAGTAAACATTGTTAGTATTATGAAGAGATTATTCTATAACCATACAGTTTGTGTCCTCAAAGAAGTACTAAGTTATATCTATGAAAGGATATGTTTATAAACAGAATGGTAATTTTTTTATTACTTGAGACTTGGAGGAAAATGTGCACTTCTTTTTTGCTCTTTATTTTCTATCCTGAGTAATAATATTCTGTGCTCTGCTTCTAAGAATTGAGATTGAGGGAAGTGGTGGCCACAGGTCAGTGTTGTGCTTCGGTGGCTGCAGGTGCTTCAGAGGAGCTGGTATAGCTCAAGCTTTAGCAACAGAACTGTTTTCCTCGTGAATATGGTAACTTGATGAGGCAGTAGTGTGCGTAATTTGGTTGCATGTCATGTAGTAGCTCGTGTCTGTGCATTGGTATCTTGTGCAGTGATTTAGGCTGGGCTTTTATAGCTCGCAGTCAAATTGTTGGCACTGAACATAGCAAAAGAAAGCTTGGAATTAGATTCTCAAGACTGTCTGAACATCAGTGCCACAGCTGTTCCTTTTCTGCGTGGTTTTGGGTTTTAATTCCAAAATTAGTAGTTTCTACCTTTGTTTTTAAGCACTGTCCTCCTTTTCACTAATGCAAGGAGCATTGCTGGCACAGATGCTGAGCGATGGAGTTTTCATGTATGTATCAGAAGGAAAGTTGTCATTTCATTTGCGTTTGTAAGAACCGCAACAAGTATCCCAGCAGCCAGCCCCCCAGCAGTGAGAATGACACCGTCTCAGGTTCAGACAAGCGCCTGAAAATCACCAAGTGCTTGAGGCACTCTAACCAGCTGCACACAGCCGAGAACTGCTCCTGTGTCTGGGGAGGGAGCAGCCAGGGCTGGGATCACAGCACTTGGCTGTATCCTCAAGGCCTTGCAAAAGCCTAGAGTCTCTCTGACACAGGACAAATGGATGGTGATTTCTGTTTTACAGGGGAGGTATCTTTGCACTTTGCAAGTTTCAGTCTTAGGCTGTTCTCAGTAAGTGAGCAGTCACTTCAGTGGGAGAACTTGTTATGTGGGTGTGCCAGGCCATTCAATGTATGGATTATGGAAAAAATAGTATTGGAAGCAGTAAGTTCCAAATTTGCCATGGGTCATGTATAGGACATACATCCTAATTCCATCTCTCCTTCCTTTTGAGTACCTGAGCAGTAAAGAGGTAAGATTCACAAGGATGCAAAGCCTGGTGGCTTGCAGGGAAGGTGTCAAACACATTAATGGTTATGGAGCAAGTTAGGGACTAGACCAGTTGCACTTGTAAGGAGCTGAAACTTTTACATAGGTAAGCCAGATCTTTGCATTGAGACAATGCATTCAATTCAGGGTGTTATAAATACTGGGAGTAATTCTGGGGACTTGACCCAGTCTTTTGAGTCACACAACTAAACAAAGGCCACCAAAGAGCAGCAGAAGGGGCTTTACCTCTGGCTGTGGAGACAGTGCACAGTAACTGTGGGATGTTTTGAAGGGATATTGCATAGGCTGCTTGAATTTCAATGGTCTGAATAGTCTTATCTCTAAGTGTCCTGTTTCAGTTAATATTCATGAATAGGAAACATCATTTATCAGAGTAGGAAACATCTACCTGAAGAAATTAGGACAGGTGATTTTCAACTGCTTTACACCAGTGTAGTCACACCACAGTATAGCTGATAGAGTTTTAACAGCTAGCTTTAATGGTGTGCCTTAGCATTGCTGGATGTTGCATTTCTGTAGTTAAACTTAGCTTGAATATGACTGTTAAATAAATAATTCTAAAATGTCTGTTATAAATTTGGTGGAGAGGATGCTGATTTGGGCTGTGGGTTTCATTATGACTATAAATCATACTTCATGAAGCAAACACTTTTAATAGAAGTAAATACCAAACACATTTATTGCTAGCAAGAGTAATCGTACCAAAGACTCTGGATGATGTTTGGAGTGGGGAGTGTTGACTGCTCCTACAGAAATGAAGGGGGTATGTGGGGGTGTACAGATGTATCTCCGTCACAGTTCTTTTCAGCACCTTTCTCAAGTGCTTGGTGGCTCTCTCAGCATCTTATTGAGATGCTGCCTTAGCATCTTCTCAAAGCTTTGTGATTGTTAAGCCACAATTAACACGGTTGTGCATTGTGCTAAAAACATGAAGCCACAATCAGGGAGGGGGGAGGATGGTGTTATTCTGGCTTCCAGGGTAGGGACAGTGCAGTTAATGTTGCTGAACTTGTTACAGGCAGTGGTGATTATGGCAAATATATCACTTCTGAGGGCGACAAAGTCCAAAGAAGGCACCTGTGCAAGACCACCATGGTTCATACTCTGCCAGGCTGTCCACTGCTGGGATGACCACTGAGCTTGTCAGAGATGGGCACGGGAAAGTCTCCGGTCAGAGTAGGAACAATATGGCCTCCCTCTGAAATGCCTGGGAAAGAACCAGAGCTGTCTTCTAGAGACTTTTATCAGGATGGTCCTCGGGGGCAGAAGGAACATTAATTCCTAGACGATTGGAAGAAGACCTTGAAAGAGAAGAAGGGTTGTTGCCACAACTTGCTCATGACTCAAAGCAAACTGGGCCCTGGTGCTGCTCCAAGTGCTCCATGTGTGGTGCCTACCTCTGCTTCTGTGGGAATGCACACGAGCCCTTTGTGCTCTGGACTGGTGTGGTTGGATCTGGAAATCCAAACCACTGAATTTTCCTAGGTTTTCATTACATGTTAACATTAGAAATGCTCTCCCCACAATCATGCAGTCTGACCAGACATTTACTAGATTGCTTACAAGGATTATTAGAAATTTCCTGTGTACTTTATTTTTTTAATAAAGTATTGATTTCACTATATATCTGTTCATACTTGCAATGAATTGATTTATGGTGGCAGAAATTCTGTTTTGCTGCCAAAGCCTAATGGACAATAACTAATTTAATTTTTTTCTTTTTTTCCCCCATTTTTTTTAACCACAATTTCTTTTTCAAAAATAAACTTGGTACTCCAGAATTGATTCCTTTGCTTTGCCTGACATTTGAAATGGGTTGAAGAAGGACAGGAGACAGAAGCAAATGTGAGCATCCCAGAGATGCTGTGCAAGAGTGCCACATATGTTGCTTGTCTCCTCAAAGCTCTGCATGTTCTGTCAGTCAGACCCATGCTGCCACCTCAGGCACTCTCTCTGTATCAGGGTAGAATGGCTCGGTTCCACTGTTTTTCTGCCAAAACTCCTCTCTGGGCTTGAGGTTTTAGGGGTATTTTAAATTAACCAATCTCTTTTGTCTGGTGTGCAACATCCAGAACTTGATGTGAAACTTGTGTCATATATGTAAATGCTTTGTATAATGGTTCTGACTACCCTCTAATAAATAGGTGGATGTTTTAAAAGATACGTGTTGGTGTTTTGAATGACTGAATTTAAGTACTTCAGTTTTGCATATAACATTATAAAATCAGAGACTTTAACTTTACACCCTATTTTGCATTTCTTAACCTTATCATGTCCTCTGCCTAGCCCTTTTCAAGTGGTTATTAATAAACAGTTTTAGTTTTCAGATGCTTGAATTACTTTGGAAATGAACAATCTGTATGAAGAACAGGCATACACTTTATGTACATGCTCCTATGCTGCATTTTTGTGTTTTGGTTTTAAAGAGCTTCCCTAAGAGCCATAAACATGATTACACAATATAAAGAATGTCTCTTGACTGAATAGCCAGAAATTAATCATTTTGTAGGGTTGCTGTATGGTGTGTCTTCAACCCACACAATGGCTTTATCCTAGAATCAAAAGGAACAAAAGGGAAAATATTATAAATGCCTGGTGAACCCTAAATATTTTAAGGATGTTACATTAAAATGTCAGAAGGAAGCTTTAAGAACTCTGTGGTTTATTTCACTGTTTGTGAGCCTTTGTGGTGTCCTGTCAGCCCTATTGCTAGGCATGTTTGATTGCAAGTCTCAGTGCTTTAATGTGATTCACTTTTGATGTGAACCTGAGTGTGAAGGGCCACAGTGTCAGTCAGTCAGCTCTCAGATGAGCGTTTGGTATAAAAAAAGTAAAATTCTTGCTGCTTTTGGTGTGATAAATGATGCCACCTTTAATTGGTATATATACTGTTTAACAGATACATGTTAGCCCTTCTGCCTTAAATAGAAAATTTTCATCTGAAGTTTAGATCTATTTAAAGGTTATATTAAAGTGTTTGTTTGGTTCACTCTGTATGAAAGTCATTCCTTCCAGAATAGGTCAGCAATGTCTTAAGAAATATGAATAATTTTGTCCTAATAATAACTGAGTATCTCAAATGCCAAATTCTTCACTCCCTGAAAGTATAAAGAAAACAGTGGAATGTGCAAATATGGAAGAAACCTAATATATTTGAAATGTAGCCTTTAGAGGGGAAGAGGAGCTGTGAAGAAGGCAAACTCTGGGTTGGCAGCACCCATCTCTGTCTAGGGCAGCCCAGACAGCTCCATCCCTCCACTCACTCTCCCACACTGGAACACCCTTGGGGAAAGAGTCATGAGTAATAATGTTAAAAAACCCCCCTGGTGCTGGAAAAGAATAAATTGACAGTTTTGAATGGCATTCTCTGTGTGGTGAAAAGGCCCTCGTGGGGTGTGGGGTGCAGTGCTGCCCCGGGAGCTGTCAGACCTGCAGCTTCCTCTCCCCTCATGTTCACACGAGGAAGCCTTGGCTTAATGCAAACCTGAGCTGTGTCTTTGGGCAGAGATGGTGTTCTAAAACAGTGTTTGACTGTCTGTTAAAGAATAGCGACCCCAAAATCCTGGCATAAAAGAGAAATGTGGTCCAATTATTATTTTTTTTGTTTGTTCTGTTCTTCAGTGAGGAATTCTATAAACTTTTAAGAGGAGTGAAATAAAAATCAAAAAACTTACATAAAAAAAACTTGGAAGTGGCCTGAAAATATTAAAAAATTGAGATTCTGAGGTCTTTGCACTTTCCCTTCCTTTTTTTCCCAGCAGTCCTTCTTGGAGAACTCTCTTTGTCATAGGAAAAGGAAAATACAGTCTTGTTCATTTCACAAGTTAGATTCTTTTTTTGTGTGTTATTAACAGGTTTGGCAAACATCGCAAAGATGACAAGAGTGAGAAAACTGGTAAAATAAAAGTGCAGGAAGCTCTTACTTCAGAAGAGGAGAGAATACGAATGAAGCAAGAACAGGAGAGGTAGACTTCAGTATTTGCTTAAACCTTGATAGAGAGAGTTTGTTTCTTAAATTAAATAACTGAAGTTCAATTTTCTCTGATGAAATTTCCCACATGTTGATATGTTTATATACTTTAAATAACAAGACAAAGCTGAATTTATTTTGGACATGAGTATGAACAGCTCCTTTGGCTGTGTTAAGCATCTTTTATAGACCCAGAGCTCCCTTTCTTATTGAGGAGACTGAAGTAATAAAATGAAATGCTTTCTCTATATATTCTATAACTGATTTTATTGACATTTTCAGAAAACAATTATTTATATAGAATGAAGTATGTTTTGTATTTTTCTTCAAAGTTTTGCATATCTAGATTTTTCATTGATAAATTTAGGAGAAACCTAAAAATTATACTTACCAGTATATTTGTCACTGGAGTTCAGTCTATTTATGTGCCATGCAGTCTGTTTATTGAATGATATGTATATTAAACTGCTAATTTTAAAAATGAGTGGTGAGTACCTCTATTTTTCCTTGTCAGCTTCCCTTAACATAAAAAAACCTATATAATATATATGTCATATGCTCTTCTCCATATTTCCAGTCTACTTTTCATCCTGTCTCTTGTAGTCCTAGATAGTTGGGGCCTAGACTCTGGTGTCTCTCAGATCAATTTAGTCAAAATCTTGAAAAGCTTAGGTTATCAACTAATACTGGGGGATGTGAGTGGAGAGACAACCTCTTTGAGTGGGCATCACTTCAGTAAAGAAACAAACTTTATAAAGCTTTGCTGAACGATAAATAGATTCAGACACATTTAGCAGTGAAAGTGAACTATACATTAGAATTATTTATCTAAAAATCATGCCATAGCTCAGCCATAAATTTAGGATTGATGCAGGGACTCTGGAAATTTTCTTGTCCTTGTACAGGAGATATCACTAATTAGTCATAATGATCTCTTTAACCATCATCTCTATGCACCTTGGTCTTCTGCAGATAAAAACAAAAATTTGTGAATGGTGGCTTCATCATTAGCAGCTCAATGCAATAGAGAGCCACAGTAACTCTTGTGTAGACTGCTCAGTTAAACCTAAAATGGTTTGCTTTCAGTTCTTTTAGGGTTGAGTGATTTACAGTACAGTTAAGGCAGGCTGGGAGTGTGTGTTTATTAGTTTAACTTGTTAAACTCCAGAAACTTTATCATTTGTGACCATCTGTTTAGATTACATCATGGGAATTTTTTTACTCTTTAGCAGATATACTACCATAAACTGATGTAAAAATTTATTCTTTTCTTTGTCCATCTGTTCTGATTGTAGAAGGTGGCTGGATTACAGTGCCTGGATGTTTTTTACTAGTTTGATTGGTTTTTATTTTCTCTTTTTTAACAAAAGTGAGGCAGGGTCATTAAATTTGTTCCTGTTTTTAAAAGTAAAGTGTTTGCAGATTAAATGGTAAAGAGGAAGACTGGAACTGAAGGAAATAAGTGATGAGGGTGTTTGTGCAGCCAACTTCCCTTCACATGGATGGAACAGCCACAGAGCTCATGCCGGTGGTGCAGAGCCATGGAAAGCTGCCTCGGTTGCTCTGGCCAGCTCAGGACAGGGGATGGTTGGCCAGACAAGCACCACACTGTGCCCTGGCTTCACACACTGCTGAGCCCCAGCTGGCCCTTAGGGTTTCTTAGTAACATTAGGTCCCCAGAAAATCAGCCATATACGTTTATAAAAGGAAGAAAGACTTGACGCCTGAGTTAGTAACGTTTTCTCTCTCTTCATTCTCTCTCTCTGTCTCTGTGTCTCTCTGTCTCTCTCAGTAAGAATGGTGAGAGTATAGACTGTCCATGTGATGATGTAAGAGAGGTTGCAATAGTCACGCTGGGTACCAAGGTAGAATTATGAAATTATTTGTATAGCCCCCAATGCATGGAGCAAATTCCTAATCCCTGTCCATCAAGTTATGCTAACCAATTTGAATCTTTCCTGGAATCTCATTCCTCGTGTGTCATAAAAACAATTTTATGTGTTCACTGAAACTGCAGAAAATGCATGTGCCAGAACTTCATAACAGCTTGATGTTATAGTAACATGGGTTCTTCTCCTCCCATTACTCTCTTTCCCTGTGTATTTGCTTTCCTTTTTGTTATGTCTATAAGAGAATGCAACTTCTTTGGGGTAGTCGCATGTACAACTAATAAAAGATAATAAAATAGCAACCAAATGTGTGAGGTGCTTCCTTATGTTTCTGAAAAATTCAGATGTTGATTTGGTCCATAGAGACTAAATATTTTTGCAGTTAGATTGCAGAGTTTCCTTTTGATCCTGTAAAATAATGATGTTAGATACATGCTGTTAATGAAGTGTACTCTTGCAAATTAACTGAACAATCCCTCAAAATGCTTACTAGGAGACAGAGTAAAATATTACTGTCAGTGTTGGCTCATAATGGCTGCTATTTTAACTTTGTTTTCTGTGGGTTTTTTTATCCTCAATTTTTTTAGCAGTGCAATTTGCTTGCTCTATTTTACTTGGTATTTGATTCTATATACCTCTAAAATGATGCAATGCTTTGGGGAAATAGGTTGGATTTAATGAATTTACTATGTATGAGAGGCTAGGAGCAAAAATCCTTATGGGGGTCAGAGAACAAGTGAACAGCCCATTGAAAAATCAATCACGCCCACAATTTTATGGAATTATTATGCCTTTACTTAATAATTTTAATAGTATTGTGGTTACAGTAGTATTTTCTTTAAAACCTAGCATTCGTATGGATTATGAGACAAATAAGAAAATTAACGCTGTTCAATTTACCATGATTAAATTAATAAAATGGCCTTTTATAAATATATTATTAATAATAATTTCTTGATTCTGTGATTCTTTGATTAAGGAATGTATCTCTTAAGCTACATCTTATATATGTTGGATATATATGCATATGGTGCGTGTTTAGTGACAATCTTCAAGTAATCTTGAATGAAAAATGAAGTTTTCTAGTTGAAAATACAGCCAGCTTTCAATGACAAGGAATACTGGGACAATTAGGGGTGTAACCTGATGAAACCACCCACTAGTCTTGCCAAAAATTCTGTAAAATACTTGCTGTTTGTAAATTCTCCAAATGTTGGAATAACAGTTCCTGCAAGACCATGGAACATTGCCCCATGTCACTATGCTTTAACACTGCTTTACTGCACAAAAACAAGTCTGCTTGCATTACCCTTGAGTATCTGCCAAGCACTGATCTGAAAATCTGGCTGGGCTTTGCTGTGCTGTTAGAAAGGGTTCTCCTCAGCACTGGCACCTGTCAAAAACTTGAGGTAAGACTAGGCAATAGGTTTTCTGAATGTGGCCTTGAGTCTCCTAAGAAAGAGTCTATACTGCAATCTTGAGGAAGCTGAATAAGAACCAAATTCAGTTAGCTCTGTTCCTGTGCCAGATCACAGCTGTTTTACACATGTGTGAATTTGGAGCCTCTCTTTGCTCTGTCGTCATCTTGTCTGTCTATCACTGGACTGATCAAACTGCGTACCGCTGAGATGCTACCTTCACTCAGGCTGAGAGAACAGCCCTGGGTCCTTTGTGGTTTTGTTATAGAAGGTCTTTTATCAAATCCAGAGTCTCCTGATGCACCTGCGGTTTGCATATCTTCCTAAGATCTCTTGGATTTTATAGACTGGAGATGCGTGGAATATCTTGAGCTTTCAGAGATGCTTCTAACTGCTTATAGTTTTACACAAGCATTGCAGTGTTGGATAGACTTAAAAGTAGATTTTGAAACTTCTGTCAGTGACCAAGAGGAGTCAGTTCATATGGGTGGTCACCTCGTGCTGTGCTGCTGCATCTAAACCTCTGGAGGCCCACAGACCTTTCCAGTCTAGAAACCCTCTACATCTGGCCTTTGAGGGCCTCCCAGAGTAGCTTTGCTCAATATTTAGCCAATGTGTCCATTGATATCCTGCAACCTGAGTGCCCTGAAATGTTTTCTGAATTCTTCAAGGCACTTTAGTTTAGCCTCTTTCTTAGGAGATGTGAAGTTGGAACTGTTTGGAAAACCTACTGCTTTTGTCTTCTGGTTGTTATTGATGGCCCTAGCTGGAGAGAGACAGCAGCAGGTCCTCCAACAGCAGGTTCTGATACCTTTGTTTCTCTCTCTTCCACCCTTGCATTTTTCCTTCAATTTCATTTTCTGTTGTTTTGTTTTGGGTTTGAGTTCTTTCTTTCTTTCTTTTTCTTTCCATTTCAACTTCGTGTTCATTACAAAATAAATCGTCAGCAAATCCAAAACCTTTGCCTGTGGTCTTCCCTTCTTTAGCACAGGCAGGTGCAGTTCTTGGCACACATGGCAAGGCTGTATGTACCATCCATCTTCAGCCTTGGACCGACTTCCTCTAGCAAAGAAAGTTCTCCCTGACCTGAACAACTTTACTCTTTGCACCCAGGTAGTAGATAACAGAGGAACGAACTAAACGTACCTCTTTGTGAAGTTTTTAAGAAATTAATCTGAATCCAGCACGGTTCACTGCTGGATAATGCTTAAAAGATGAAAGTTGCAATTCTCATGTAATCTCATGATTCAGAGTTCGTGATCCATCTGTGGGCAAACAGTGCTTATGCTGTAATCCGCCTCTAGAGGCACTTCCTCCTCTTGGAAGGAAAGTCTAGAGGATATTTTCTCTGTTTGGTTAATACACTGATTTAAGAGCTTTACTGATGTTCTATAAATCTCTGTGTTACTATAAAAGTGTTTTAATCTTACTATTGTATTCTTCCTCAACTTCCACTGAAACGGATGCAAAATCAAGTGCTTAAACACCTTTTTGGGGAGGATCAGTCTTGAGAAGATAAGGAGAAACCTTTTGGGAGAGAATTAAAGTGTTGTGCTGGCGGAAGCGCGGTGACAGAGGCTCCGGAGGTGCTTGGGAGGGCGATAGAGCGGTCAGATGGGAGCCTGTGGAGCCGGGGGCTCGCTCTGCTCTGTAACAGCAGCTGCACAATCCCAGCCTCTGCTGTGCTTGCTGGAGGACAGATAACACGGCAGGGAGATACCGCGCTGGGTACGTGCACGTGCACGGTTCCCGTCTGGAGCAGAAACCTCCTGCTGTGCTGGTTTCCCCCCTTTCTATTTTGGCAAACACGACCTTTTGTTCCTCGGGGTTACGAAGGGAGCTACATTTACATAATTCCGCCGTCGCTGTCCCCCGAGCGCCGCCAGTTCCCCGGCCCGGGAGGTGCCTGGGGAGCGGCGGGGCCGGGAGGGGGAGCTGCGGGCTCGGCTCCGCCGGGACGGCTCCGTCCGGCCGCGCCCGGCGCCGGGTGTCAGCTGGGGACAGCCTGGCGGAGCGGCCGGGGCAGGGGCGGTGCTGCCGGCGCACGGCGGGGAGCGCGCAGCGCGCTGCCGCGGAGGCGCTGCCCGGGGAGGCGGGTCAGGCGTCTGTCCTGCACGGGCGGA